>JAXGGA010003526.1:0-101255 GCA_038373865.1 Uloborus plumipes | reverse complement strand
ATCGCTATAACATCGCGAGCGTTATCGCCGCGATATAGCTCGCGCTGTCGGATTAGGCATCGTACTATATCGCGACGCGTTGACGCGGCGACATAGTACTTGAAATTTCTGCGATATCGCCGTACGTTATGTGCTACTAGGGACTGCGTATAGCCACACATTTTCAGTCATAACTCGCATAACGTTGAAATAAATGAGTACACGTCCGGACCACTTTGGCCAGTGGTACAGCGAGAATTTTTTAAGGAAAAGGAAGGGGCACTGGATACATGTATACTAGGACTGTAACTGTATTCCTAAATTTAAATGTAGGGCTGGTCGCAAGTCATTACATGCACAATAAACTAATATATAAAGAATTGGTGAGAAAAATACTTTGGTGACTTTTTCTTTTAAAACAAGAATCTTTTGGAAGCTATACAATATTTTACCTTGTTATAAACGCTGATAAATAATTTGTGTGGCTACAAATTTGTTTTTCTCCTCCTCCTATGATTTATCTATCTTTTGTCAGTCCCTGAATGTGCTTAAAACCAAATGCTCGAGAGGGTTGACACCTAAAGAGTCACCCTTTGCTTTGCTTCCGAAAAGTATATCACCTCTATTGAAGTGAAAAAGCCCCAATAAAAAAAAAAGAAAATTGAGTTTGCACACTACGAAATCAAATTATGTAGGCGAATCATAAATGCGAATTGTGTAAATGTGTGGCCTACGTCTGAAAGCACACATTGTCGAAATGGACTCTATTCACCTGATGTCAGGGGTCTTGACGACTGCCCGCTGGGCGGAGTGTAGCATTGGCGTATGTTAACATGCGTATCTTTTCAGCTTAAACTCCTTTTTCTATTGAAAAAATAAAGTTTTTTGAACGTTTTTACATAGGAATGATATAACAGAATCATGATTGACTCATTTGGTGCGAAATATTTTATTCATAAGCTTATTTTTCTCATTTAAAGTCTCCTAGCTCTTCCTAAGAAAATAGGTGAAAAGTCATTCCTTTCTTTTTCCCTCCCTTTTCTCAGAATTTTCAAGCAATCCTAAGAAAATATAGATCCTACGCATGCTCATTATGTGTAAAATACCAGTTATTATTAAATAAAACTAATTTCTTCAGCACTACTAACACTGAATAATGGATCAAAATACCCGCAAACAAAAAGCTAAATGGACCGTCGCCACACCATGAACATGGTCAACTTGACCAGAGTCGCCAAGTCATTTTGGCTCAGTGGTAAAGGGCGGAACCAGGTTCTAGTTCAAGAGGGGGTCATTTTAGGAAAGGGAGGGAGAGAACGTTCTCCTTTTTGAAGTTGGGAAAAAATCAGAACAATATTTGAAAAAAATAATAAAAAAAAAAAATATGGAGTTAAGATTCAAAAAAAGAATTTCCCTTCCTGTTTTGGTAGCAGAGCTTATAGCCCACCCTCTTTCGTATGGCCCTTACTCTGATAAGTTAATAAATATTTTCACAAGCAAGGGTGAAAACCACCAATCAACAAAATTTTCAAAATCGTTCCCTTTAAATTCTTATAATTGGATGCAGTGGTAGATCTTTCAGGGTTCTTGCATCTCACAAGATTTTCTCACTAACCCTTTCCTTGCACACCAGTTAAGTTACACAGCATTATCAGACATGCAGGGCTTAAATGTAAGAGAAATTTTAAAATCAATCTTTTTCTTTTCAAATCATGCAATACATGTCTTTGCGAAGTATGAAACAAATTAGTATTTTGTATATGTAGTACCAGAGTTCCAGAGCTCACTGTAAATCAAAACCCCTAGGTGTCTTTCCTAATCAAACCAAGAATTTTTGTGTAAGAACTTACAATATGAAGTACAGCATGCAGGCTTGGAGAGAAAGGGGGTGTGGTATTAATCATCCCACACTTTCTTTGATTTTATTTATCTTGCAATGCAAATCACAAAAGATTCCAAATTATTCACTTTCCTTGCCGTTTAAAAAAAAAGAAATGCTTGGCTGGGCTAAAAATAGCTTTTCTGTTCACGCTAATTTGTTCCACTTTGTACCGAAGTCTAACTGCCACTGTTTTGATGTTATATGTGCAAGGCACAACGGTTTTTCTTTTGGAATGTTCGAGAACATTCTTTTTCAACTGTCATTGTTTTTCTTGCGTGGTAAATTTCTGGAATTTTTAGCAGTTGAGCTTGAGTTTTTGATGTGTGTGGACGCATCAGGTGTTCTTAACACTTGATGCAAAATGTCTCCCATAAAGTGCGAACATTGGTAATAAAATGGATACTACTTTTTCAATTGTGTTTTGTTCTCGTGCTTCATTTCTATTGGAATAAGTCATAATGGATTACTATGTTGATGTCAGCCCCGAGGAATCATGTGAGTACAAATTTTGCGATATTTTTACACACACACATCCAACACAACACCACAGTTTATGGTGCCTCGACCAGGATTCGAACCAAAATTGAAAATTTTGGATTCGTTAGTTTGAAAAAAAAATTTTTTGAGTGCATTTTTCTGTAATTGCTTTTGATTTTGAAAAATCATCATGGCTCGTAGAAAACAAGTATCAGCTGATGGTGGTCAGGCAATACAGAATAACCAAACGGGGAACAAAGTCACAAACACAAATTCAGTTACACATCAAGCATCATCAAGTAACATGGATTCGCAAAACAAAACTCCATTTTTGCTCAACGTGACTTCATTTTCGGGAGATCCAAGTGAAGTGGAATATTTCATTGAACAAATTACAGACATTATAAGCATAAATGAATGGGATAACAAGAGAGGAATTCTTTATCTCAAAAGCAAATTGATGGGTGCCGCCTTAAAATATGTTCTTGAAACACATGAGTTGCGTCGTGCAACCGAAGTTAACACAATCACAAATGCATTGTTGGCATTCTTTAAGCCCGTAAAACAAAAGTACACAATGAGAGATTTTCATTCCATTAGAAAGGATTCCTCGGAATCGATACTTAATTTGGCACACAGAATTCAACTCATTACTGCTTCTGTTTTTGATGTACAAAATACTGATGTTCTGAATGAAATTCGTCTACACAAATTTCTTTCTTGCATTGATCGGGATCTTCGTGCTAAAATTCTTGAACTAAAAATAACATCTTTTGATAATGCTGTGAAACATGTCAATGCTATGCAGGAACTTATGTACACTGTACAATCCTACGATACTGACAAATTGTCTGAAGAACATGTCAGTACATTGGAAAACAAAATTGAATTGTTAGAAGAACAACTGAAGAACAAATTAGTTGAAAACAATGATGTAATTCAAGATAGTGTAAACAAACAAGATAATGAAGTAGAAAACATATATGCTTCAAGTACACGGTACAGAAATACACGAAACTTGAGATCAACTTCTAGAAAAATTGTTTGTTATTTTTGTAATCGTGTGGGTCATACTAGACTGAATTGTTTTTTATTTAAGAAAGCTATTGCTTCAAATACTCGATTTCGTAGACAGAATCAAAGTAGAAATTTTTCTACAAATTCCAATTTTTATAATCTTAGAAATGAAAATGCAAATTTTGTACCACTTGGTGATCGCTCTCGTGGAAATTATTTTGCATATGATTCTGATAATTCTAGAAATGATTCTAGGCGTTACAATTTTCGTAATTCTAGTAGACCTCAGCATACAGATCATATTTGGCAGGATAATGCACAAAATAAATATGATAACAATGCTCAAAAACATGTTTCGAATTTATTGGACACCTCTTTTGGTCGTCAAAAAGAACATAAAATTAACTATAATGACCAAGGTACACAGTCGTCTCCGAAAAGTCTTTTTGGGGGAACACATGATAATAATACACAGGAGTGCAATCATTGGATGCCACTGGGTAGTAATAACACAAATGTCATGTATTATCCATGTGTGAAAAATTATGGGTGTCAACCAAGATCTTTATTTTCTGAAAACAACATTCAACCCCAGCAATGTCATGGTTTCGCTGGTAATCCGACTTTGTACACTGATACAATGCTCTCACAAGGAGAAACTGTTCGATATAACAAAAATGTTGAGGTACCGAAACAAAAATCTACTGGAAAAATTGTTTTGTCGAAACATTCCTCAGTACAAACTTCTCCATTAAAATGTAAACAAACTGTTGTTACACTATCACCGGAGGCTCAGGAATTTATTCCGTCTGCTGTGTTGAGTTCGAGTGATAATAGTGATCAAAATTATTTGTCAAATAAGTTACCGCTCATCAAAATTCGAATTGGTACTCAGGATTTAGTATGTCTGTGCGACACTGGTAGCACAATTTCAATTTTGAATCACGCTACTTTTCAGACATTTAAAGATAAAATAAAATATAAATTTTTATCTCGGCAATTGACAATTTCCACTGTTAACTCTCAAGTTGATTTCATATCTTGTGTTGAATTTTCATTCAAAATTGAAAATCAATTTTTCAGACAAAACTTCTTTACAATTAATATGAGAGAGGAATCTTCTTATAAAGCCATTCTAGGTTATGACTTTCTTTGCAAATATAATATGTCCATTCAAACAACTAAAAATGTTTTGATATATGACGGCATACACTTTCCACTTTTGAAAGATGATTCTGAATTATTTGTAAACAATGATACTCATCACGTCTCATCTCAACCAGTAAATAATGTGGGTATTGAAGTTGTAAGGGCATGTAACAAAATTTTGTTAGAGCCAGACTCCAATGCATATGTTCAGGTATATGTCGAGGAAGAAATTAAGGAACAGCAATTTGTGTTCGGTTTAAATACCTCTGTTGAAAATTTACATGCTGATGAGCAAATCATCAAAATTGATTTATCCACTCAGAAAATTGAAAATCAAAAGAAAAGAACTAACTTTTATGTTTTTGTTGAAAATAAAACAAAACACAGAATACATGTAAACAAACACCAAAAAATTGGTTCATTGGCATACATTGAGGACATTAGGGAAATTGATGTTCCTAATGAGAATTTTGATGTGAATTTTATTCAGGCAACTCCTGAAGTTCTTGAATTGCGTCGCAAAGAGTTTGATTTGAAAAATTTTGACTTAAGTCATTTGTCAGGAAATGAACTGAAATTGTTTCAGAATTTATTGAAGGAAAACACTGAATGTTTTTCTAACTCGCTTAAGTCAATTGGACATACTGATAGAGTAAATGCTGATTTTAAATTTTTACATGAATACCCGATTAGAACTTTACCTTATCCTGTTCCTTATTATTTACAAGCTGAAGCTCAAAAACAAATTAATGAACTCAAAGAAGCAAACATAATCACACATTCATTATCAGAATGGGGAATTCCGGCGTTGCTCGTGAAGAAGAAACGAACCGATGATTCAGGTGTGCAAAAATATCGTCTAGCCTTAGATCTTAGACTGATTAATTCACTGATAGCTCATTCTTCCTATCCGTTGCCAAAAGTACAAGATATCATCAATTCTTTGTCGCAATACAAATACTTTACCACGATTGATCTTCATGCGGCATACCACCAAATTAGTTTACCAGAACATGTCAGAGATAAGTTCTCGTTTGTTACACCTTGGGGTGCTTCAGTGGCGGCTCGTGCCTTAATTTAGTGGGTGGGCCCGCAATTATATGTTCCCCCAGTAATGCTTAAAAAAAAAAAAAAAAATGAAGGAAACAACTATTAAACTAATGCTGAGCGACATAAAATAATATTTAATTCTATTAATACAAATTTGCATTGCAAAATTATCTCATTTGATTTGATACATAGGTTTTATATTTTAAATGTTATACCAGCCTTAAGCGATCAATGTAATGATAATAACAATATTTTTCACAGACGACATACTTCCTATACATCACTAATGTTTCGCAAAGCTAGCTCTCAGAATTTTGCCATTTTCGGACAGTGAAAATATTCATCACATTAAAAGTGTTACGCCACAAGTCGGTGCCATTACTCAAACATTACGGGACTGCACTCAAAAAGAAAACGAACATTTCTGCCTAAAACACACCCTCTCACCCCCTAAAAATGTCGACAACCTGCACCATGTGTTTTTGAAAGCCTCTATCATCAAATTAAGGAACTCATAAGGTAAATGACTCGATATAGGTATGCTTACATTTTTTTTTAAATTTGGATACAAATGTTGCAATTTCAGTTCATGAAAAAACAAATCCTAACGGTGTTTCAACTTAAAAATGTTACTTTTATAGCCATGATATTTACATTAACTTTCAATTTTAATGTATGTGTATGCTTTTAAATAAATTGGAATACACTGGCTTGAACAGTTATGGTTCCACTCACTTACCAATGTATGATCGTATACTCAAACTAGTGATGAGCTGAATCGAATTATTTTCAGGAAATACACACATGTACAAAACAATATTAAAACACTTATTTTTCTTACAATATAATCTGGATCTTGACTTACCGATTCGAATAACATTAAAATTAAAACACGGATAACTGACTAATTTGATTATGTTTGTCAGAAATATTTGATTAACTGATAATTAATTTCTTTTCGGATACGTGATTTGACTGATAGTCATGGTAACATGCTATATGTTAGAAATAAAAAATCTTGTAGAACGCCTAGTTTTTCAGAACCATTAGGTATCGTTATTAAACTTTGATAGAAATTTTTAATTTAACTACATTGCTTTTAAACAGTATTTAATATTTCATATATTGTAAAACTTCAGAAAAATATATTGCAAAATATAGTTGTTAAATGTTGCGAAATTTTATATCCACGTGTTTCCTCTATGAATTATGAAGCAATTTGTAAAATAATAATAATTTAAAGAATAAGTGTATTATTCATTTATACATTTTTAAGCTGAATATAGTTTTTATATACAGTAGACGTTGATCCACTCAATATTTTTATGAACGTTCAATTTCAACGTTTTGTTTTTTCTGGTTACTGCTTTAAATGAATTTGTAGTAGAAGGTTAATGTTACGTGTCATAAGATTTAAGAAAAGTTGTAGAGTAGCAAAAGTTTTTATTCAACATCTAAGTGTTTTTTCGGACATTAAAATCCCTATGAATGTGATAATATTAGTTGCAGGGATGATTATCAAAAAGAGGGGAGGGGAGAACTACTTCATCGATATTTTAAGGGGAGGGTGTTGGCCGCTCTTTGGACGACTTTGGTCCTGGATATAAATGTAATCATTGATTCGGCTAAATAAATTTAGCATTTAGAGCTTAAGAATACTTATTAATTCTCCAAGCATTTATAATGTCACACCCGGAAGGATGACAAAGTTTCTAGAGTTCATACAATACTTACAACACTATGAGATTAAATTCAAACTAATACCAAGAAAATGGCAAACGGTCTGCAAGTCAAAAATAAAGTCTTCACACAAAAATTTTGAGAATAAGAATCTCTGTTCCCAAACGCAAATTAACCAATAAAATATACATGCACTGTATTACAAATAGGTGAGGGGGGCGGTAATGGAATTAGCAATCTCTATGCCTGTTAGTAATAGGTGTTGAAAGTAAAAAAGAAAGACAAAAAAAAAAAAAGAGGACTTGTTATTAAAATCATTCAAAAAAAAAAAAAAAAAAAAAGAAAGAAAGGAAAAGAGAAAAACGAAGAGTGCGAAATGAGAACAGGCGAGTTTTCTCCCTAACGCAAGGACCTCACATTCTGCTCCTGTACGCAGTGAGGAGACACTTCCCTCTCCACCGCTTTGGTTAGGGACAAAGGGAAATCTCGGGCCAGGGAAGATGGGCCCACAGGTCGAATGTTACAATGGGGTGTCATCAGAGAACCGCTCTTCTTAATCCAGCCACTGCGATTGGCTAAAAGCGGAGTTGGCCGCGGGCCTACTGAGAGCGGCCCTCAAGCTCGTTCTAAAAGCCGTGCGAAGCGCTAAAATTGATGGAGTTAGAAATCTTTCTTGTGCTGTGTTAGCGATGTGCGGGGGGGGGGGGTGACTGTAGGTTTAAAATGTTTTGTGCACTATGTTTTTTTGTTTTTTTTTTTAGTTTTTTGAACAGAAATACAAAACGATATGTTTTAATTATGTATTAGTTTTTTTTCCAATTTTTCTGGGTGGGCCCGGCCCACCCGGCCCATAGTGAGGAGCCGCCCCTGGGGTGCTTACTCTTTTTGTCGTTTGCCATATGGGGCACGTACATGCAGTTCAATTTTTCAGCATCTTGCTGACATTATATGTCAAGCTACTGGTAAAACAGCCATAATGGCATTCCAAGACGATTTTGTCATAGCAAGTAATTCCAGAGATGAGATGCTAGACAAGTTAAAAGCATTATTCAAAGTTCTCCGTGAATTTAATGTCACCATCAATCCGAAGAAATGCACATGGTTTGTTGAAAACATAGACTATCTAGGATTTAACATTTCCAAAAATAAAATATTGCCCGTAACATCAAACATCCAGAAAATTGTGTCATTTCCGACACCGAAGACAAAACGTCAATTAACAAAATTCATAGGGATTTGTTCCTATTATAGAACTTTAATTCCTTGTTTCTCTGACTTGATACAACCTCTTAATCAGTTGACGCATCCAAAGAGACAATTTATTTGGAATGATGCCATAAACGAAAATTTTCAAAAATTGCAACAAATTTTTTTTAAGAAACCATTCTTATCTCAACCAAACTGGAATGATGACTTCTATGTAAATACTGACGCTAGCAACTTTGCTATTTCGGGTGTGCTTATGCAAAAGAGAAATGATTTATTCGTACCTATATCGTACTTTAGCAAAATGCTATTACCGGCTGAAACTAAATATCCTGCAATCAAATTGGAGTTGATGGCCATTGCAAAAACATTACAAGCGTTCAAAAGTTATATTTTCAATCGTCAATTTTATATTTTGTCCGACGCTAAAAGCTTAAAATTCTACAAAAAGACTTCTTCCCCTGCATCCTTAACAACTCGTTGGCTTATGGCAATTAGTGAATTTTCATTTATATTTTTACACATTAAAGGCTGTGACAATTTACTTAGTGATTATTTGAGTAGGACTGATTTTTCAAAAAATACAATTGATATTACATCTAATAAGGAAATTTTATGTGACACTCAAATTAATCCGGTAGTCGACATAACTACTGAAGCTGATCAGACTTTTCCACAAATTATAGAAAAGGAAGCTGATTTTTCATTATCTAATCTGAATTCTAGTACTGTTTTGAACCAATGTATTAATGTATTGAATGTACTTAGTGAAGAAAAAGATGCATTGCTTGAAATAACCAACGCAACTTTCCTAAAAGAACAATTAAAAGATAAAAAATTATCGGGTATCTATAATAACATTCTGAATCGTGTGGCTTCAGATAAACACAAGAAATTTTGTATTCATCCTCACACTCAACTCTTGATGTATTGCAAAGATAATTTATCAGAAAATGATCAAGAAAATTTGAAAGTTGTTGTACCTGACGCATTAAAGCCAAAAGCTCTTAGCATTGCCCACCACTCTCATTTTGGTATACGAAAAACTTACGATTTTCTTTCTAAAAACCTGTTTTGGGATAAGATGTATGTTGATTGTCTGAATTATTGTGCTAGCTGTACTAAATGCATTGTTGTGAAACCACATCGCTTGAAAAAAGCGCAATTGATGGAAACTTACTCTCCATACAAATGCGGACAGCTAATTACAATGGATATCGTGGGCGTATTCTCAAATGGAAAGTATATATTAACAATTATAGATGCATTCTCCCGACACTTGGAATTATATGTGTTGAATAACATCACTGCGGTTTCTGTAGCTAGGGCAGTCTTCAAGTACGTCACGATGTTTGGTAGACCTGAACTTGTGTTGACAGATCTTGGTCGTCAGTTCAATTGTGAATTATTTGCAAAATTTAATCAGTTATTTAATATTCAATTAAGACATACCAGCAGTGCAAACCCACAAGCAAATAGTTTAAGCGAAAGGGTGAATTTAAGTTTAAAAAACTCCATAAATGCATTACTAGCTGCAGGACTAGATTTTGATTATGCGGTGGACGTTCATAAAGCATGTTATAACGCCTCAACTCACTCAACCATAGAATTTTCTCCAAACCTTATTCACTTTGGAAGAGAACTTTCTCTAATAACTGATGTTGTTAATTTCGACATTAACCCTTCTCTAGATTCAGCTTTTGAATTACACAAAATTTTGGAGCAAATGCAGTTTGTTTATCGGAGAGTTTATGAAAACTCTGTTGGCAAGAAATTAGCACACAATGAAAAACATAATTTAAATTGCAGACCACATAATATTAAGCCAGGGGATATTGTTTATCTACGCTCAAAAAATAAATTCAAACCATCAGTAAGTGGTCCATTTTTTTGCAAGAAACAAATATCTCAAGTATTAGTATTGATACAAACTCTAAATAATAAGTTCGCTCCAGTCACCAAGGTGCACGTAAATCGACTCGTAAAAATACAAAGAAGAAGACAAGAACTGGTTCAAAATGATCCAGTTAGCATGGAAAATTCAGTACCAAGTCCATCTGTTGAAAATGGGATTCCATCAATATCAACTGAAAATCTTCGAATTCCAAATAATAATAATGAGTCATCGGAAATACAATTAAATTCTCCGGAAGTCTCTGAATTAATTCAGAATGATCAACAGAAGTGCTTGTCAAACAGTAGACCTAGATCGCCCTACCAGCTCAGACAGAGAAAAAAATGAACTATGCCTATCTATCTCCCATCAGTTCTTCAAAAAAAAAAAAAGTTTTTTTTTCATGACTTCATGCAGTTTTATTAGTTTTTTTAGTTTGAATCTTCAGAAAGCCTGTTGTCTGATGGAGTTTGAGGTCACCGCATCCTGTCAGTGACTTGTTGGAGGACTCTACAGTACTCGTGCGTTCCTGTTTTGCTTATCGAGGTTGGCGCACCTCTACTGCTTTTAGGTGTCCGATGGAGCTTGTCTGATGTGATTTCCTGGATGACATGGACGGATGTCTTTCTGATGTGTTTTCGGGTTAGGGCCCTCTGCTAAACCCGTCTCCTTGTCCTATCCTGATGTCCTGCTTTTCTACTGAAGGATGATTTAGCTGATGTTTATATTTCCTGGCTATCCACTCGGATGATGTGAAGCATTCTTCAATGCAGTGAATTTTTTTTCAGATTAAAAATTGATAACTTGGACTTTAGATACCCATCATAATAGACTGAACACTTTTTTTCTAACAAAGGAATCGTCTATTTTTCATCTGGTCAAAATAGAAAATGTTTAGTTTTTTTTGCTGTTCTTTTCTGATATTCAAATCTTTGAAAATTGTTGGGATGATATTTCAGGTATGGTACTTGTAAAAAGTTACTTCAGTTGTGGAGATACTGAATATTGAAATGTAGAGAAATTTGGTATGAAAGTAATGTACTGTATATACTTGTAAATTTTATTTGAGTATTTTGCCAGCTTTGTTTGCTATTTGAAAAAAAAATGAATGAGTGCTGAGTTTGATTGTGTGAATAACTACTTTTTAGTGCTCCTTGTAAGGCTTCGCCCATGTTGAAATTCTGTGATCACAGTATAGTTTTGTTGCTTTTCCCCATTTTTGATTATTTTATATAAAGGTACATTTATTTTGGATATCAAAAGTTTATAGTGCACTAAATACCCTTATTTCGACTTCAAAATTATTTTCTAATTTGGCAAATATTTTTTTTCTTATAAAAATGGTACTTTTCTTTGTACTTTGTCAAAATTTGACTTGCTTGGAGTACTGTTTGAGTTCATGGAATGATTGGTATAGTTTTGATTAAGTGATAAGTCACTACATGGCAAACTTTTTTTTACTGTTTGTTCTTATTGCATTTTTAAAATAGTTCATATGTCTATAAAAATGAATATGCTTGAGAAACATGTTTGTTTAGATTTTTACTGGCTAGATTTTTTTTAAAGAGTCATTTTATGAAGTTTTGCATGCAAGTGTGTATATATGAAAACGAGTTCCTAAAATAGAGGATTACTAGTACTGTAAATTTTTGGTTTGATCATGATCATTTTGCTTAAATTTGTAAATATCTTTTGGCAGGCATTATTGTTTTGGCAGGCATTATATGTGTTGAAAATATTTCTGTGAAAATTTTCGTCATTTGAGTGAAAAATTGATTTGACTTGAAAATGGTTAATTTGTGGCACAAATTTGTTTATACTTGCTTCAGTTAAACCATACTTGGAAAATTGAATGATGGATTTTGAGAAATGAAAATTTAGGTGCCAAATTTACATTTTTTGTAAGGATTGATATTGTATGCCAGCATGTGAATAATCCATCTTGCACAATTATTTTTAAAAAAAGAAGGAAGTTCTCGTGGAATTTTTTTTGGAATTGGTACATGATTTGTTGTGGATTTTATGGACATTGCACACTTGGAGATCATGTAAAATGTTTTTTTGAATTTGCCAGCCTTTGCACATTTCATTTGTTTTTGTAAATAGTCAAGCCTTTCTTTAGTTACTGTCAGCAAGAGTGGCTGAAGGGGTTTTTTTTCTTAGTTCTGTTTAAAGGGGGAATGTGGTATTAATCATCCCACACTTTCTTTGATTTTTTTATCTTGCAATGCAAATCACAAAAGATTCCAAATTATTCACTTTCCTTGCCGTTAAAAAAAAAGAAATGCTTGGCTGGGCTAAAAATAGCTTTTCTGTTCACGCTAATTTGTTCCACTTTGTACCGAAGTCTAACTGCCACTGTTTTGATGTTATATGTGCAAGGCGTAACGGTTTTTCTTTTGGAATGTTCGAGAACATTCTTTTTCAACTGTCATTGTTTTTCTTGCGTGGTAAATTTCGGGAATTTTTAGCAGTGGAGCTTGAGTTTTTGATGTGTGTGGACGCATCAGGTGTTCTTAACACTTGATGCAAAATGTCTCCCATAAAGTGCGAACATTGGTAATAAAATGGATACTACTTTTTCAATTGTGTTTTGTTCTCGTGCTTCATTTCTATTGGAATAAGTCATAATGGATTACTATGTTGATGTCAGCCCCGAGGAATCATGTGAGTACAAATTTTGCGATATTTTTACACACACACATCCAACACAACACCACAGGGGGGTTAAAATGTTTTTCAAGAAAGCATTTAACATTGGCTTTTTACTTTATGAGAGGTGAAGTAAAATATGTCAAAAAACAAAAAAAACTTGGAAAATCCAAGAGACGGATGGGACCAAGGACAGATCCCCACTGCTTTGGTGTTTAAAATAATGCTAATTTGGAACAACTGTGCAATAATTTGACATGCTTCACAAATTTATAAATTGGATGATTTTTATTTATATTGCTACAATTATGACACTTGAATAGCACGTAAAAACTTGATCAAAGTTTCAATTGACTTTAATATACATCATTTTATTACATACCGTATTTTTCGCCGTATAAGACGCACTTTTTCTCCCCAAAATCGGGGGGGGGGGGGGGGGGCTGCGTCTTATACAGCAAATAAAGCCCACCTCATTTCCGACAGCAGCGAAGAAGAGGAATTCTTGGGGTTCAAATAAAAACGTGACAGCCTTATTTTGACTAGTTTCTTAGCCTTATACTAGTTAGCCTTATTTTTGCTACTTTCACTGTTTGCTGACTTTATGAGAGAAAAGATAGCTCTTAGTATGTTACATGGTTGACATAAAATTTTTCCTAAACTGCTGTTAACTTTATACAGTAGATATAAAATATTTTACTACAGAATTTGGTTCATAATCTTTTTTTTCTAGATTTGCCTTAAAATTGGATGCGTCTTATATGCCGGTGCCTCTTATACAGCGAAAAATACGGTATTCGTTTTTCAGTAAGCAAATGCAAAGATTTTGATGATTAAAACAAACTTACGGTTATATGAAAAAATTGCTAAACTTTTGAAAACAAGAAGTTTTACCCCATTTGAATACTAGTTTGTTTTCACATAATACTACCTAAACTATAAAATACTTGAATAAACTGTTGTGCTTTTAACTTAAAAACATTAAAAATGAAGTCTCAGAGTTGATGTTAAACCAAAACCTATGCACATAGCAAATTTACTTGTGATCTAAAGTTTGTAAATGGCGGAAATCCTTGAGTTAATTAGGGGAGAAAAAAAGATAAGAATATTTTGTACACACCGAAATAAGTACAGTGTTCACTGTTCATTTTCTCATAGAAATACAGGTTCATTGAAACTTCAAAGCCATTTTGCAACTTTGTTCCTACACAGCATTCTTTCATCTCAATTATTAGCACAGTAAATATTTTGCTATATTTAATTGGATCGTTAGCATATCTAAGATGTTAACTGCTCTTGATAGTGAGGAGGAGAGTTATTTATTACAACCAACGAAAGTAATAAATAATCACAAATTGCTTCTGCGGATTGCTCTTATTCATTTTCTTCTTACCTAAGATTTTCGTGAAAAAGTGTAGTATTTAAGCACAAATAGGGGGTTTGGGAGATATCGCAGTAGCTTGAAGGAACCAAGAAAGTGTAAGATAATCTTCTTTAGGGTTGTGGCAAAAGGGATGATGACCCCCCAGACTCTTTCCTAAAATTCACTTTTTTTTCAAAAAAAAAAAAAAAAAAAAGCTTTAATCAGGATTAGTATTTTAGTTAAATATTGATTACAAAAGATTCTCTAAGGAAATCTTATTAAAAAAAACTATATCAATCAGGGTAGCCTCGATGCGAGGTTGCTAAGACAGGTGTGCCAATCCTCCAAAGAACAAGGGCATATTCCCCCCCCCCCCAATACTGCAAAAACACGTTAAAAATATAAAATACCCCTAAAACATCCCTCTTCCTTAAAATTTTAATAGCGTAAAGATCCGCCATAAAACCCTACAACTTTTTCATATTCAGCAAAAATTGAGAAACAGTATATGGCAATATGTTTTTTTTTTTTAAATCCTGCCTATTTACTACCACATCTGGTGTATACCTCCTCATACACTGGCGGAAAAAAAAATCCCAACACCAAGAAAAAATTGCCGTAGAGTAATGAAATTTGGGTAATGCAATTGTCTAGTTAACATGTTTAATTGATTAAATGTACAAGATCACTGGCTAATTTAAGCTCAAGAAAATGCTGTGCAAATGTGAAATTCTGTTAATTTAATAGAGGGTGTAACTTCTAGAATTTTGAAGGCAAGCCTGCAAGCGTGCATGCATTATGTCATACAGGTGCCGAATGTCACTTTGTGGTACAGAGTTCCATGCTTGATGCACTTGCTGTGTCAATACTAGGACCGTCATTGCTGACTGAGGATGATGCTCGTGGTGCCATCTCATGATATAACATACGTTATCAATTGGAGACAGACCTGGTGATTTTGCAGGTCATGGTAACATGTCAGCACTCTGTAGAGCACATTGCGTTACAGCAGCGATGTGAGGGCGAGCGTTATCCGGTTGGAAAACGCCCCCTTGAATGCTACTCATGAAGGGCTGTACGACTGGTTAAATTAACATACTGACGACAAATTTTCAGTCAGTGAGTTTGGGATAACCACAAGAATGCCCCTGCTGTCAGAGGAAATTGCTCCAGATACCATAACTCCAGGTGTGAGTCCCGTGTGTCTAGGCCGTAGACCGCTTGGATGCAGGCGGTCCCCTGGCCTCCTTCTGACCAATATACAGCCACCACTGGCACTAATTCAGAATCTGTTTTCATCAAAAATTACTACAAATCTCCACTCCGACCTCCAGTGAGCTCTGTCGTGGCACCACTGCCGTCGGAAAAGGCAATGGTTTGCAGTCAATGGAATACCGGCTACAGGCTGCCTGGCTCGGAGCTGTCCTTGAAGTAAACAGTTTCTTACCGTTCTTTGGGTCACGACGGTACCAACTGCAGCTCGAATGTCAGCCGCAGGTTCAGTACGATGCGCCACAGCCGTACGCAAGATTCGGTGATCTTCCTTCTCAGTCGTGCCACGTGGCAGCTCGGAACTCGATCTTCTTGAGGTAGTACCATCCCTTGCCTATAGCTTCCAATAATCATGCATGGTGAAAACATTCCCACCCAAGTCTTTCTGCAATATCGCGAAATGAAAATCCACCTTCTCGTAGCCAATTTATACGACCTCGTTTAAACTCGGTGAGCTGTTGATAATGGCTTCTTCGTCTTCTTAAAAGGTATTCCTGGCTAACATGAACGCAATTCGTCCAATTTCACGGGAAAATAATACACACGAGCTTCACAACACGCTTTTAAAACAAGCCTTATTTGCATGTTCTGAGTGACGCCAGCTGCGCCACACTTATGCGCGGAACACGAAATTTCAATCGATGTCATCTTTCAGTTGTATAAACAAGCCTACCAAATTTTGTTTCTCTAACACAAGTCTTTCTTGGGGTTGGGATTTTTTTTTCCGCCAGTGTATTTCATCATTTAGTAAATTTTGGAGTTTGTTTGGAAAATTAAGAATTTATCTCTTCAAGAAATAAGTTTAGGGTGACCCTCATAGTAACAATTTCAATATTTGTACTAAAAATAAAATTAATCACACAAATAACAAAAATTAAATGTATATAACAAAGATCAGAGTTTATGCATACTCCAATCTTGTTTTGATTTTGTGAGTTTAGTTTTTCAAAAACATTTGTAAAAATGCATGTATCAAGCTTATGTCACAGAACCAACAAAACATGAGTAGTGAAAGTCATGTTATTTAAGATTCATACATTAACAAACTCAACTTCAAAATACTCTACTGTTGACAAAGTGTGAACATAAACCAGATTTGTTAACACACTATAAAAAATATTCAGCACATTTCAACGGAGAACCAAGTATATGTATTCCACCTTTGGTTCCGGTGGCACAATACCATTTTTAGCATTAAAAGCTTTTTGGCTGCATTCCAAGAAAACCCGAGCTTCCTCCGTGCCGATGTGAGATTTACAATGTTCTCGAAGGGCCTGTCTGTCTACGAATCTTTCGTCACAAATTCCACATACCTCCGGAGTGTGGAGATTCCGGTGTTTGATGAAAGCGTTCTTCCGGCCAGTGAAATCTTCCTTGCAAAATTCGCATATCAACTCCTTCACATTCTTCCGTCTTTTTGGAGTGGGTGTTTCTCCGTTTGAAGCAGCAGAAGCATTGTCATCCTTGGGCTCGAAGTGTCTCAGGATATGCTTCTCCAAGCAAACCTTTCCAGCGAAACGTTTCCCGCAGGTTTCGCACGGGAATCTTTTCTCCTTACTTTTCGGTTTTTTGAAACTCTCCATGTCATCGGAGCTGACATCTTCATCGAGTTTGTTCTCATGAAACAGTAAATGCTTCTTCAGGCGACTCTTACGACTGAAAACCTTATCGCATATCTCACACAGGAAATGACTATTCTCAACAAAACGGTAAGAAGTTGATTTTTTCTTCACTTTCTGAATATTATGAATATCTAAATTGTGGCTGTCAAGTTTCTTCCTTGATATAAAACTTTCACTACAAATACTGCAGTTGTATTTTTTCTCTTCAGGTTCCTTCTTCACTTTTCTGGAAGGAATTTCTTCTGGTGGAAGAAATTCCTTCACAACAGGAATTTCCCCCACCTTGATGCTAGCCCCATTTTTGTGAATCGGCTCGTGTTCTTTAAGTGCTTCATCAGTTGTAAAAATTTCATTACAAGTGTCACAACGAAACTTTGTTCGTATTTTGAGTTTCGGTAGGCGAGGGGGCTCAAGGTCGATATCAAACTTTTTTTCTTTTATATCTTCTTGGACATAATCATTGTCGTGGTATTCGTCATCAATTTCACTTCCATTTTCCTCTTCAGTCAGATGAACAATCACATGGCCTTCCAAACTGCTTTTTCTTGAAAAGCTTTTGCCACATATACCACAAACATGCTTCTTATCACTGGAAGCAGCATCATTATCTTCAACCTCATTTTCGCTCTTTATAGTTACCTGATCTTTCTCTGCAGCTGGGGATATGAATTTACACTTGCCTTTCTTGTGTCTCTCCAGTGCCGCAATAGTAGAAAACGTTTTAGGACAATGGGCACAAGGATGCCTTTTATGAGACAAAGAATGTTTTTCGAAACTCTTCACATCGATGAAACTTTTACCACAATCACCACAAACAAAAGAGGATTCAGCAGCTTCAACTTTTACACTTTGTTTTCTATAGGGTCGCTTTACTTTATGAATGGAACTATGTTTTTTAAGTGCCAGCTCTGTATCAAACTGTTCATTGCAATCTTCACATCCTAATTTTTTACTTGGGTCAATTTCATCACAAACAGACAAGGATTCAGCAACATCTAGTTTAGTACTATGTCTTTTATAGGGTCTCTTTGCTCTATGAATGGAACTATGTTTTTTGAGGGTCAGCTCTGTGTCAAACTGTTCATCGCAGTCTTCACAGCTGAATTTTTCACTTGGGCCTTGTTCATCACAAACAGACGAGGATTCAGCAGCATCAAGTTTAGTACTATGCCTTCTATAGGGTCTCTTTGCTCTATGAACGGAACTATGTTTTTTGAGGGCCAGCTCTGTGTCAAACAGTTCATCACATTCCTCGCAGGTGAATATTTCTGGAACATCATGTTCCTTTGAATGTCTCAACAGGAGGCGACGAGTGTTAAAGCTAGAGTTACATTTCTCACACACATAATTACCTTTCTTAGTTAGCCGTAAATTATAAGTTTTTGACTGATTGCTCGAATTTTTCTCGCAAGAATAACACGTGTAAGGCGCATTATCGGCATGCGTCAGAATGTGTCTTTTAAGTTGAATTTTAAGGGAAAAACTTTTCCCACAAGTATTACATAAGTGAGGTTTCACATCAGAATCCATGAAGATATCTTCAGCTGGAACATACACTTTTTGGCAAACTTCACAAGCCATTGTACTATATTTTATAGTAACAAGCTTTACAGTATGAAGCGATTCAGGTTTCAAAACAACATTTTAATACGTGATGATACTTGGTGGGCATGAATACTTTTAATTCTTCAGAATAAAAGGCACATGAAAAATTAATTTGCATTCCCTTGACATTTCGTTCAATAAACAAACGAAAATTGTAAACTGAGGAGATCAGTCGTTAGGCTTGTCGTAGCGGAAGAGTAAATACGTAGTTTGAGAAAAAATAGCAAGTTCTTAGGGTGTATGAATTTTCTAAGAAAATTATGAAAATATTTTTATGACATTGACCCGTTTTCACATAAACTTTTCAATCAAAACAATATGTTGAGTGTTGAGTTGAAAATTTTTGAACAATTTTTTTTGACGCGGTTATGGTTATAGTTCATTTACCAAATAAAACATAATGACTTTCTCATTCACTCTTTCATTGAAAAAGCTCTAAATATAGGATATTTTTACCTCAAAACTTTTCTTTAAAATCTTTTATTAGAAACTGTTAATTTAGAATATTATCTCTTAGTGGTACCAGCTTTGGCATCAGCTCATACCCAACTTGTAAACAAACAATCTGCTCCGATTGTGTTTTTTGCAGGATTTTTTACTTTTGGTAATTTTGAACAGCATGTTTACAAATTAGCAGTCACTCTGTTTAAATATTTTTATTTAATTCAACGTGTGAATACTGCGTTTTTCTGTGACATGAACATTTGATTCTTGAATACCTGTTAGAAATGAGCATGCAAAAAATTATGGCCATTAATGCTGCTCGACATAAGAGCATTTCATGTGTTTTTTCTAGGTTGATGTCATTGAATCATAATGTAATACAAGAACAAAACTCTACTCAGTCTTCTGGAGATGTCTCGAGGGCTGTTAATAGATTTGAAAAGAATGTTTTAATATTGTACGAATTTGGATTTAAAGCGGGGCAAGTTAATCGCATCTCTGCTTCATCCCAGAATGTACTTAATCTTAGAGAGAAAGATTTAAAAACAAATTTAAAGAAATGGTTTACGTTCGGAATGTCTGATAAACTCCTTACAACTCTAACTAGTCACCCAGAACTGATCTCATTGAGTCCAAGTGTTGTGGATCAGCGCTACAATGAACTAATGACTGTGTTTACGAAAAAAGACATTCACAAGCTGTTGATAACTTGTCCTCAAGCATTTCTAGACGATTTTTCAACAGTGCAAGAGAAAGTGAGTTATATAGTATACTCAATGGGTGTAGAGCAAAAAAGTATAGTAAAAGCAGCAGCTTTGCAGTTTGATTTGCAACATATCCGCTGTAGACATCTGTTTTTGTTCCTCGCGGGCCATTACAGACTCCTGAAAAGGAAATTCAACCCGAAAAACCCACCTTTAAATAAAGTATTTAGTAGGAACATGGATACTTTTCTCAAATTGTCTGGATTGAGTCACGAGGAATATGCAGCTTTTTGTGAATGCTTTGATGAAATTGAGTCTATGCAAATTTACGAGGATAATGATTATG
Organism: Uloborus plumipes; assembly: GCA_038373865.1. Taxonomy (NCBI): domain Eukaryota; kingdom Metazoa; phylum Arthropoda; class Arachnida; order Araneae; family Uloboridae; genus Uloborus; species Uloborus plumipes. The sequence goes on along the minus strand of JAXGGA010003526.1, from coordinate 80,913 downwards.
ATGATGAGGGTGATACTGATGACGAATAAAATTGTAAATTACTTATTTATAAATAAAAATATTCAGAAAAATATCACTTATTCTTTAAAATGATAATTATTGTCTACTTATCAACAGAGGTTGTAACCAAATTTTTTTTTTTTTTTTTTTGTGAGCGTCTTAAGACATAAACTTGCATGAATTTAGGAAAGGAAGTTTTTTCCCTAAAATTTCAGATAAATACTTTTCTCTTGATACACATTTTCATAGTGATTAAAATTTTGATTTAAAACTCTTTTTAGAGCAACTTATTTTGTACTAAAAGCTATGAGCTTGTTGCTGATTTCCAAAACTTGGCAGTCACTGGTCACTAACCATAATTAACTAAAACGGTATGGTATGCCCACTGTTGATGTGGAATTGGCAAATACCTAGTTAAGAAGAGTTGAAGAGTCTATCTGAATGATTGAAAAGTAAAAATTTGATGCATTTGTTTCGCGCATTTCAATATGTCTCTGCCTATTTTAGAGGCTTACACACATCTGCAAAAGCATCCCTAATAACTAGAGCCGCTATATAGACAGGCCGACGCATCAAGATTAAGTTTCACCACTTTGGATCCAATTCCTTAACTTTTACTTTCAAATTTTCATTGTTGCGGAGTAGGGTTACCAGAAAAAAGTTTTGGCACATTGCTAAGCTTTGCCAAATCCACGTGCCGCTAATATTTGCTCACAGTGAAAAATTACCAAAACGCGATTACTGGCCAGAAAAGACAACCACTCAAACACAAAAATACGCGCTGGATCCAAAGTGGTGAAACTTAATCCTGATGCACCGGCTCGTATATATAGGGGTCTTACTAATAACTAAAGATGCATCCATTTCTGTTGGTAAATCTGATGTTAGCCTTTTCATCTAATCTGTGGTCAGACTGCATATGTTTGATGTTGACCACTTTCAATGCTCCTGGAACTTTGAAGTTACAAAGTCATCTATTTTGTTTCGAAACACATTAACATTGCTTTTGTTTTGATTTGGTATTTTTTGTCATTCTATCTCTGCTGAAAACAACTAAAGAATTTGATAAAAATGATGTTTTAGGGACTGCAGGGTTCAGGGGAAAAAATACTTTTAAAATTTTGGAGAAGTGGGCCCGTCCCCAAAGTCCCCCTCTGCTACGGACTTGTTAAGTACTATAAAATCCCAACAAAGTACTGGGGTACATATGTAGACCACCTTCCTAGCTTTAAAACTGAACTGATAAATTTAAGGGGGTATAACCAAGTTTTTGTTTTGATAAATTATCCAAAAAAGTTAATTTTAGTATTAATTTAAATGTATAGAAAGCAAATAATATATAACATAGGATTAATGTATATTTGTACTTCTAGGGATGCACTGCATTGCTTATCACTTCTTGATGCAGTAATCAATAGTAATAGTGTATTAAATGCACATTAGAGATAAGTGAAACCTGAAAAAATTGAGAGCCACAATTACCGAAAAGTGGGACATAATGGGTTATTGGGGAAAAGGCGGTCATATTCGGATTCAGTGAGTTATTTTACATAGGCTTTAGCAGGAACGGTCTCTGGACTCTGGAGCATTTTGAAGAGTTTTTTTGCTGTGCAGGGTTATTGTATTGAATTTTGTTAAAAGTTTTTAATTGAACCCAAAATATTTAAACACTTAATTTTATCAAGAAACTTAAGATGTTTTGAAACAGAATTTGCAGTTTAGCTTCTTTGCTTTGTAAGCTTTCTATCTTTTTGTTTGTGAGACTTTTGGCATTGGATGTATTGTTGTCCCAGCAGGGCTGGCTTATCAATGTTCTTCAAGAACTTGTAGAATAAACTGCTTATCATCCTTATTATGAGAAATAATTCTGTAATTAGTTATAAGTTTCTGTTTTTAGCCATGTCCTTCACCATTCCTTATTTCTTTTACTTGCTCTTTTTTTTTTTTTGCCAATTCCGTAGGTAATATAATATTTGTATTCATTGGAGGTTACGGAAGGGGGATGTGAGAATACAATTCCTAAAATTCTTGTTTGAAATAAGTCCCAGTGTTCGCCAACATCTTTTAATAACTTCAACGTTTCTAAACCTCTTATATCTCGCATCTGTGTACTAATTTTTGATTTTTCTACAGCCGGAATTCTGTCTGGAAAAGAAAGCCAAATAAACCAATTTATCACAAAGGTACCACAAGTGCTTTCATAAAACTTTCCTTTTGTTGTTTCAATTTCCAGATCGCCAATTCATATCTTTCAAGATTTTTCCGAAGTTCAGGTATTCTCAGGAGTTTTAACAGCTAGGGGAGCTTTTAATTATGTTTTGTAGTACAAAAAAGAACTGAACTGTAGAATTTTCTGTATCTAGATTTGTTTTCTCGTTATTAAATAGAAAACCTTTTGCTGATCTTGGATCATAACGATTTGTCGGCATACAGGAAATTAGATATCCACCAAGCATTATGAAGAGCACCAATCACTTTCCAATGAATTTTCTCGGATGGGTCTCCTAAAACAGCTAATGTGTGTGTGTGTAGGGGGGGGGGGGAGAGACACAGAAGTAGAGTTAATTTGCCTTCCCACAGTAGTTGCCGGGAAATAGAAGTCTTAAAAACGCGATTGCAGACTATTTTGGAAACATCAAACAAAAAAAAAAGGGGGGGGGGGATGGGTTCAAGAACTCTCTCAAGTTTTCGAAATAAAAGTTTTAAAACTTATTTTTAGACAATTTTAAAAGATATGGGGGAGGGGGGGATACTCTTTTTTAATTTTCAAAATTGAAACAATGTAATAAAAGACAAAACTTTCATGATGTTGAGAGGGGCAGTTTGTGGGCGGTCCTCATGGTTTTTTTTTTTTTTTTTGGAATTGAACGCTTATGAGTCTGATGGCAAGCATTTTTTTTAAATAACGGTGGGGGGGGGGGGATTACGGGGTTCAGGGATATCCCATAAGTTTTTTGAAACTGCTGCTGCAAAAACGAAATTTTATAGTACAATTTTCATGTGGTACTGCGTAGAGAGGATTGGGGATTTATGAGTCGATCCCCGGGAAAGGTTTCAAAATTGAAGTCTTAAAAACACAATTCTGGACCATCGTTGGGCATGTCCGTGGAATCGATGAAGCATAAACATTTAAAATCAAAATTAAAATTCCATTTGTGCATTGTGGGCCATTTTGGTGCCGTTAAGGAAATAGTTAAGTTCAGGGTCCGCTTCTCTTCCCTTTCACCGTGGCTACGTTTCCAATTATAATTGGTTTTTATTAAAAATGTATCAAAAAACTCCTCAAGTTTTAGGAGCCTCTTTCCTTTTAGTTTAGACTCTTCCATAAGTGTTTGAGAAGTTCATTTTCAACCGACTTCAAAAAAGGAGGAGGTTCTCAATTCAAAGCGTATACTTTTTTTTTGTTTGTTCGCACATAACATCTGATCTACTGAACCGATTTGGACGATTTTTTTTAATCGATAGGAAATGGTGTAACTTAGGTACCATGTACTCATATAACGAAATTTGTTCCCTAGAAAAAAAGTTATGATTGAAAAACGAACATTTCATGTTATTTAAAACAATATGTGCAATCGTAAATCCTTACTTCATTGAGCGACCCGATGGTCAAGTGGTTATGCGCGTCAGGTTGAAGTTCCTGATGGATTAAGATCGAGTCCTGGTACGCAAGGATTTTTTTGAACAGCTGCATGTTTTTTTTTTAAATTATTTTAATGATTGTAATGTTCTTATGCAGGTACATCCCCCCATGGGGATCTACCCCATATTTTTTTATAGTACAAAATGACAGTTTTGGTCGGATCTTTGTCAAAATTGGCAATGGGGTCCTTCGATGCTGTAGAATTTTCTTATGGACGTTTGCGCCATTTTGGGGGGCTTTGAACCCCCATGGAGGGGAGGTTGTTTTTATTTTTAACCGACTTCAAAAAACAATGCAATATCGTTACGAAAGAGGTAATGGATGACGCAAAACTAAAAGATTACGAATTTAATTTTTTTTTCGGTTACAATATACATTGTTAATTAATAAGACTTTTTATATATCGATTGTGGCAATAAATGGTTTTTGATTTGCGGCACTTATGTTATTTTTTCAAAAATTATATACACAATTAATTATATTATGTTAATTTTTGTACCTTTATAAAATTCTGTATTTTATACCTTGCATTTACGTCAAATTCAAGGTAAAATTAAAAGTCAAAAGTTCTGAAGATGATAAATATATGTTAAAAATTAAAGTAGCTATTTTTTGTGATTTTCATATTGGTTGTGACCAAAAAAACATCATTACAAACAAATAAAATGTATCAAACACCATGAGTGTTGAGTTATTAGGCCAAATCTGCTGTGTAATGTTTTTTTGCACTGCGAGGGGGGGGGGGGTATGAACGACCATTAAAGTGACACAAATTTTTAAAAAATAAGATTTTGATTTGTGGTGTTTGAAAAAAGCTCGAGTCCACTTTAGTTGAAAATTATTTTGCATGAAATGCAAAAACTTGCACCAATTTTTCAAGTCTTACTCTAACCGCTTCTCCCACAATTAAAATTACTTACTTTTACTTTCAATTTTTAACCGACTTCAAAAAAGGAGGAGGTTCTCAATTTAAAGCGTATGTTTTTTTTTTTTTTTTGTTCGCACATAACATCTGATCTACTGAACCGATTTGGACGATTTTTTAAAAATCGATAGGAGATGGTTAACTTAGTTACCATGTATTCATATGACGATATTTGTTCACTAGAAAAAAAGTTATGATCGAAAAACTAAAATTTCATGTTATTTAAAACAATATGTGCTATCGTAAATCCTTACTTCAATGAGCGACCCGATGGTCAAGTGGTTAAACGAGTCGGGTTGAAGTTCCTGATGGAATGAGATCGAGTCCAGGTCTGCAAGGATTTTTTTGAACAGCTGCATGGTTTTTTAACTATATTTTGATTATTTTAAGTGCATTTACACTAAAAAGAATGAAATAAAATATTTTTGGAAAAAAAAATAGAACCGACTTCAGTGTAAATTGCTCTAAAAAGTAAAAAATAATTTTTTTCTTTGAATACCATCGAAACTACTTTTAAACATAAGTTTTGAAGTCGGCGCAAAAATGATATTTAACCATATTTTGCCACCTTTTTTTTAGAGAAACCATTGAAAATTAATAGCAGAATATTTGTACCATTACACGAATGTGTGGTAATCAATGAAATGTATCCATTAAAATTTATATTTATAGTTGAATTGTAGTTGCGTATGATTCTATACATTGTTTTTATGCCGACTTCAAAACTTATGTTTAAAAGTAGTTTCCATGGTGTTCAAAGAAAAAAATTATTTTTTACTTTTTAGAGCAATTTCCACTGAAGTCGGTTCTATTTTTTTTCCCAAAAATATTTTATAAGAAGTTATATTTTCGATATCTATCCTTACATTTTTATTTTTTTGAAATACAATAAATCTCTTCATGAAACTTTGTTTTACTGCCGTTTTTTACCTTTGAACATTTAAATACTAATGCGCCCTTTTCATTACAAACTTTTGACCCTTCCTCCTCTCTCTTTTTTATTGTTCTTCTATTTTAAAAAATATTTCTACGCTCATGCATATTTTTCTTTTTTTGCACTTCTGTTATTTCCGATGTGATATTTTTTATTAAAAAGTTAGAAAAGTAAATATGCCGTTGGCAATCTTGCTGTTATGTTTTTTTTTTTTTTTAAATTCTCTTTTTAACGATTACTTGACATGCATTTATAGAATGTGGTGAATAATTTGTTGTTTCTTAAAAAAATGTTTGAGAAGTACATTTCATCTGCAGTTTGTTAAGGCCATCGGACATCGGCCATTCGAAACGATAAATAATCTGCCACCTGTAGACTTTGAGACATCGGTCAACAATTGAACTCGGCCAAAAATCATTATTATTCAACTTCGCAGAGATGGCCTATGACTCATCCTTTTTTCAGGATTGTCCATTTTTAGGAAGGGGTGATACGCAGATGAAAATTGAGGAATGGGATTCACAATTGCGGCATTGGTTATAAGCTTGAATACGTCACCTTGCTTACCTTTAAATGGTCTCCCAATTTGAGAAATTAGCCAAAGAGGAAAATATTTTAATTTTTGCACAATCGAGAAAGATTTCTCATTGGATTCAAGAAAGTAGGTGGGTCTTGGTTTTATATCTTTCCGCAGCCATTGGCCATTGACTGCAACGCCTCCAATTGTTCATTTAAATTTAAAAACAAAATGGTAACATAAGGGTTGCAATAAAGAAAGCAAAGACTTGTTTTCACTTCCTCGCCAAATGCAGGTGTGGCTCGAAGAATTATTTAATATTTCATGAAACGTATCACTTCGCCAAAATGTCGCTAAACTTGCAAATATGGCACACTGGAGTTTTTTCTTCTCTCCCTATTTTAAGGAATGGACTCGTTTTCTCATTTGATTGACACCGGCCATCTCGTCGCGGTTTAATAATAGTTATCAATCGGCCGAGTTATCAATTTGCCGAATGAAGTTCCAATTTTACCGAATGCTAAAATACAAGCATGCACACATCTCGTACATGCATAACATTTAGTGAGAAAAAACATTAGGCATCTTTTAAAAAACAATTCTAAAAACTAAAAAGAACAAATAATCTCAATGTTGCAATGTCGTGTTCAAATTGCCGAATCGTCAGCAAAATGTGCCAAACACGGAAATTACAAAGAGAGCTTTCATATGAAATCTTTTTTTGAAAAAGACAATGTTATTTGAATTTAGTTGTATTAAAATAAAAATGAATGGTGTATTACAATGAATGAAATTAAAATAGTTCAAAAAATCAGAGTTTACGTTCCTTACTCTTTTCCTATTTAACAAAGCAACCATTAACAATAATTTCCATAATTCCAATTTTCACACCCCCAACTGTGTTATGACGATTATTCAACTAACGTAAACTGCACATTGACAATCCCTCCTCCCACTCACCGAGGAAGTTAGAGTTGCCCACACAGTCAAATTTCCTTAAAATATGCCTTGGGTCACAGGATAAATTCACTCCTGTTAAGAGTTATAACAAAACTAACAAATTCTTCATGAATTCATTAAAGAATATAAATATATATTTACAAAAATTTTCAGACGTATAACATCATATAGTAAAATAATAATTTGTGTTTCTTTAGTAAGAATTCTTAATTTTTGCTCCTTGATAAAATCTTCATTCCATGATATGCACGTAAAATCTGCTTTCGTTCTCAAACATTCGAGTGTCCGTTTTCTTCATGCACTTATTTTAATACGTTAGCTGAAGTTGAGCTGTAGTTCACTATATTCCTTTCATATTTCATTTGGGTTGAGCAGCTCACTGCAGATTTCGGCCCCTGGGAACATCAACTGCAGCAATTCTAAGGATAAATGAAACAAATATAACTCTCTGAATTTTAATTACTGCATAACATCACATACTAGAAGTGTTTCAAATGCCACTTTTCAGTGTTTCTTTCAGACATCTTTCCGGGGGGGGGGGGCACTGCCCTCCTGGAGAAAGTCAACTGCCCCCCCCCCCCGGGAGAAATCTCAGTTTGCACTAGCACACATACACACAAAAGAATAACAAAAGAAATAAATCAATAAGTGAAAATAATCAATAAACAAACAAGAATAAAAATAAATAAAAGCTGTAAAACACATATCGTATTTGTGTGTGGGGGGGGGGGTAATCAAAGATGGCCTGCAACTGTATCTTAGGACATCAGTTTCAGATAAATACCTGAAAAGAATTTGCAAACCTTATCCTTTTTCCATTGACATCAAAAATCGCCTACAGTTGGACATTTTGTTTTAAAAGTGGGAGGGGGGATTTAAATTTCAAAACACTTCCAGCGAGAGTACTGAATTGCATTAATATTCATAATGTTATAAAAGTATCAAGAATTGCGTTTTTAGAACTTCAATTTTAAAAATTTAAAAATTCTAATTTTTTTCAAAGATGGTTTATACTGCAACTTTGTAAAATTATGGGATATGGAAGTCCGTGGACATTATCCTTTCCCTTATCGACCACAAAAGGACTTACTATTGCGATTCCAGGATTTCAATCTCAAAAATTTTAAAAGGTAAAGTCCTAAACATACCCCTTTCTCTGATGGCATCAAAAAGCACTAAAATTGGGTTTTAATGTTTCAATTTCAAAAACTTTTCCGGGGTAGAGTTCCGAACTCGAACTCTAACGTCATCAGAGACGGCTTACATTCTCCTTTTCAGGACTTCAATTTCGGAAAAGTTCCAAAAGAGTTTCACAGACCACATTTATCTCCCCTATCTAATCAAACATAGCTTACAATTTCGCGTTTAGAACTCAAATTTCGACGTTATTTTCTTGAAGAGAGTTTCAAAACCTGTCCCTTTCTCAACTTCATCACACATACACTAGGTGGCCAAAAGTATCCGGACACTTTCAAAAATTCACATTTTTACATATAGCTCGAGAAATAAGTGATCAATTGTTCTTTAACTTTAGTCATACAAAATATAGGCTTCACCGAACATTTCCAAGTTAAAATTAAATTACCCTTGCATTTGGGGGACGACAAGAAGGGGGTTGAAAGAAAAACCGCGTTTTGACCATAACTCTTCGAAAATAGCTCGGAATAAGCTATCAATTTCAGTAATTAATAAGCATACTATGTATAATTACTGTACAAATTTTTATGAACGTACCACTCTTACTTCTGAAGATATGAAACATTTTTGAAAAAACGGCAATTTTATTTGAAGGGTTTTTGCTGATAACACGCAGAGTTTTTGATCAAACCTTATCACAACTTCAGGAAAAATGACAAAATACAAGAGAAAGAACATACTAAAACGGTAAATAAAAATATTAAAAATTCGATGAGATATGAACGTTAAAAGGAAATAATTTTTAACGGCGCATGCGCGAACGACAGAAATTTATAACTACAAAAATATTGTAGCCTGATTTATACTGCATCTTATAAAAAAAGTTCCAGTTGAATATCATGAAAAATGAAAAGGATATCAGCGATCTAGTGAGCTGTATTTCATTCATTCGCAGACAATACATAAATAGTGAGGGTTTGTCCACAAAGAGCTATTTTTAAATTAAAGGTTATTGCGTCGTCGTTCAAAGCCAACGTTTCAGAGGGTGTCCGGATACTTTCGGAAACCTACGTATAAGGTCTTTTTGGCCGAACAGATGAAATGTGACGACAATGCCGAATATAAATTTTCAAACTGTATACAATTTAACATTGAAAAAAAATGATCGATTGTCACCACACTATTTGTGGACAACCCCTCACTATTTATGTATTGTCTGCGAATGAATGAAATACAGCTCACTAGATCGCTGATATCTTTTTCATTTTTCATGATATTCAACTGAAACTTTTTTTATAAGATGCAGTATAAATCAGGCTACAATATTTTTGTAGTTATAAATTTCTGTCGTTCGCGCATGCGCCGTGAAAAATTATTTCCTTTTAACGCTCATATCTCATCGAATTTTAAATTTTATTTACCGTTTTAGTATGTTCTTTCTCTTGTATTTTGTCATCTTTCCTGAAGTTGTGATAAGGTTTGATCAAAAACTCTGCGTGTTATGAGCAAAAACCCTTCAAATAAAATTGCCGTTTTTTCAAAAATGTTTCATATCTTCAGAAGTAAAAGTGGTACGTTCATAAAAATTTGTACAGTAATTATACATAGTATGCTAATTAATTACTGAAATTGATAGCTTATTCCGAGCTATTTTCGAAGAGTTATGGTCAAAAAGCGGTTTTTCTTTCAACCCCCTTCTTGTCGTCCCCCAAATGGAAGGGTAATTTAATTTCAACTTGGAAATGTTCGGTGAAGTCTATATTTTGTATGACTAAAATTAAAGAACAATTGATCACTTATTTCTCGAGCTATATGTAAAAATGTGAATTTTTGAAAGTGTCCGGATACTTTTGGCCACCTAGTGTACCAACAATTGCATTTTTAGGCCTTCAGTTAAATGTGGCAATTTCAGCAAAAAAATGTGGGGGGGAATCCGTGACCCCCTTCCCCTAGTTACAAGGGGCCTTACCTTGAATATCATCTCAGATGACCTACAATTGCGTATTTAGAGCTCCAATATTGAAATATTTTGAGGGTGGTGTCTTGAACTTCATAGCTTACCGAACGTCATTAACGAACCTATACATTTGTGTATTTAAGGCTTCAAGTTGGGAATTTTTTCTGGGGGAATGCCTCCGGATTCCCCTTAACGTTTTTTAATATCTAACAAAATTTTGTTTTGGGAACAAACAAGTTTTTGGAGTTTCAGTTTCGAAAAATTACCGGGCGAAAAACTAAGTTTTTTAAACATTTATTGTCTCTCCGATGGGAATGGTGGCCATGAAAATTTATTTAGGGAGGGGTCTAACCAATCATTAAGATAAATTCACGAATTGATGTTACAAAAGAAATTTTTTTTTTTATAAAAGAAAGCGATTTTTTATTAAATAAGAAATTTTTAAATTTTTTCGGAGGGGAGGAGAGGTTGTCAACATCCACTCCCTTTAATACGCCCTTGGCAACTGCGGATCCAGCTTTGGTGGAGGTCACTGTTCAGAAAGGAGGGGGGAAGTAAAATTTTAAGGGTCAAATGGGGGGCGGGTTGACCAAATTTATCGAAATCCAGTTAGCTTTTGTTTTTGGAGGAGACCAATATAAGAAAGGGGGGGAGGAAGGCAAAACTACAATTTTAGATCTCAAATTTAGTGGGAGGGGGGCAAACTTATCGAAAAAAGTCTCCGAAATGCAGTTTTAGGCTATTTTTGCCCCCCCCCGACCCGCTGGAACCGCGCCTATCTTTGTGCCCCCTACGGATTCTCAAAGTGCCCCCCCGGAGCAAAATGTCTGAAAGAAACACTGCCACTTTTACTTCAGCAAATTCAGGGCAAATTCAGATTCAAGGATTTTCTGAACCCTTCTTATTTTCAAAAGAGGAAAATGGGAAAATTAGGAGCACACCTTTCTCCACTTGACAACTCTTCAAATACACATAACTGCGTTCAATTTAAAATAACCAAAGCTATGGTTTGACTCTAATAAGATGAACTACGATGGACGGAATTTCCACATATAGTTTTTAATAAGAAAATCCACTATGTGTTGAAGAACTGTAACACGGAAGTTAATTAGAGAGTTTCATCACGATTTACTTCGAATCTTACTTTAATGAAAATATAAGTTATTGTTATTTTTTGCAAAAGCACATTATTCTTTGAGCAGAATTCTTGTCCTGATTTGGGACTCATCGTAAAAAGAAGAGAGGAATCTTTTCTGCCCCCCCCCCTTTTTTTACCTCTCAGGCACTAAGGGCACCTAGATTTCATTGGAAATAAGCTTTTCAATTTTCGTAAATAGTACTAGCCGCACATACTTAAGTTGAATAAATTTGTTAAGTAACTCAATTAGTTACTTTTAAAAATTATGACTCTCAATTACACCGAATGAATTTTCAAGTTTTGAAGACTATTATAGCATTGAATTGTCGATCTCCTACCACCGAAACAAAAATACTCTAGAATGCTTTCAACTCACGGTCACAGTAATGGCTGTACATCATATAATTAGCATACCCTTACAATTACTCATTGGCCACCAATTCCCAAATCATTAAAAAGGACTTTCATATAGAGGTCGATGATTTGTTGAAGGTGGTATACAGCGTAGATAAATCATGCCTGCTTGTGTGGTATCATTACAGAAACCGGCGTACTTTATGTCGCCGCAGCTGGCATAAAAGTCACCCATTAATGTTTAAAATTTTCTTTGAAAAAGATCCCGCTAGCAAATTTGGGCTCATAAAAAAGTCAGACCAATAGATAAGACGGAATGATCAAAAGACACAGCACCCGTTCATAGGCGGAAATTGACACATCTATTAGTCTGCAAGGATGCTAGCAGAGTTATAAAAGTGTGACAGCCTCCTATTAAGTCGATTCATATTGAAATGAACGAAACACGAACATCAATTTGTTCCTCTTCCTCATTCAGATTCTTTTTAACTGACTGCTTGCCAATTCCATCGTGGTCAGACAGTGCAAAGCGACAGAAGTATCCCTCCTCTTTGATTCAACATAAATTCAACAATGGTGTGTGAATGAACCTTAGATCAAAAAATATGTGAATGGAAGGAGCAAGAGGTCCATCATTGGCTTAGGAGAAGCTGAGTCAAATATCCTCGCATGGTTCAACTTTGACAAATGGAAGACATATTTTACGTGAAACCACTGAAAAAAAGTTAACTTTAAAATATGTCACGTGACATGGGATCTTTGCTTCAAGAATTGAATGATTCACTCTCTACACTTTTATTTCTTCTCAATGGTTTACGAATTCGGTCTACTGAAATGACGTGTAACGGACGTGAATATCTACCCGCAGTGCGCATCCTTTCATCCGAATACCAGGCTCCACAAGGGCACGACTTTGTACTTATAAGTGTACCCAACTTTTCGAGTACAGGTGGGGGCGAACCCGCTCCAGACCCCGTTCTGCAGGCAGGTGCGCACTCTGGACCCGGATCGCAGGTAGCCGTGCTCGCAGACGACGACGCAGCGGCCGCCGGGCCTGTTGTCGCACTCCACGAGTTCGCCATTTGGCGGAGGATACAGGGGAGGACAGTTCTCGCCGTTGCCACCTTGATCTCCTAAGGAAAAATAGAAAAAATAAATATTGAAAATGAATTTGAATGCTGACATCCCTAGTTCAAATTATGTTTTTCGCAATGACGAATTACGAATTTGTGTGTGTGTGCTCCTTCGCCACCATGTCCTGCATGGTGGTGCATCACCCCCAGGAGACCAGCCTGTTCCTGTCATCCGAGACGATATACCAACATTGCCCCTCCCCCCTCATCGGGACTGTTGTAGACTGCGCCACCATGTGCTTCATGGGGAAGAAGCAGGGGCCGCAGTGCAGGTTCGGGTTGGTGGAGTACCGGGACGCGAGACGATGGCAGACTGTCAATCTGAAAGAGTGACTACACGACGTTTGAGGTTCAAAAATAAAACAGATGAAAAAAAAAAAAAGAATTTTGATACCTCGAATTTAAATTATGTTTCTCGCAATGACGAATTGCGGTAAGTGTGGTGTACGTCCGACAGCACGTAAATCAACTTTGAACCCGAACCTTGAAGTTCTTTTGGTTCAGTAGTTGAAGTACTGGGTTACATCAAACCCCGCCAGGGGCACACATTCATACGTCACATATTGATGACCCGGCAACTAAACAGATGGCACCATCTGCCACCAACACCGCGCAATCATGTTCTGCATGGTGGCGAAGGAACGTTGGCCAAAAGAGAGCCACGTTGCCAGATTGCCAATCTAAAAAAGGAACCAGCTGGCAACTGAGGTCCAGAAAGAAATCATGTAGCAATTTGTCATTGCTCAAAGAAAAAAAAAATCTCAGTTGATAGAGTACGACAGAATGGGGTATTATTTTGAATATTTTGACAGTTGGTGTAAACCTAATCTGCCAGCATTGTAAAGGCTACGCAGATAGTTATTTAAACGTTACGGTACTGTCCTGTAAGGTTTGTTAAAACTATAGGGATGTAACTTTAGATAATACCTTGTCCTTGGAATTATCGGCAGGAGCAAAAGTGCTGCATCTAGAGCACATTTGGAGAAAGGGAATTGTTTGTTCAGAGACGGTAAAGGAAGGTTGATAGAATAATAGAATACTGTTTTGAATGTTTTTAGGAATTTTAACATAAACTGGCAATTTTAATACGGTAGTTTGCATACACGTGAAGGCTGCGAAAACCTTTCGCCCCAGAAGGTGAATTCTGTCTGCGCTAGTGGTAGCAGTAGAAGTGAGGCACCAGAGAAAAAAAATCTTAGATCTTCCATTGCAGTACAAAGAGGCATGCTAGAATTTTACTGCAGGTGAGGCACACATCACACAAAGGTGTACAAAAAAAAAAAAAAAAAAAAAAAAACTTAGGTTCACGATTTACCAGGAAACTATACGATAGTTCAACAACAACAACAATAATAATAATAATAATAAATCAAAACAAAACAAAACAAGTAGCATTTTAAAGAACATTGTAAAACTTGTTTTTAGACTTATACCTAAATTATTTGCCGTTCTTTCCTCAAATCGAAAAATGAGGGCTTGCCGAAATTTTAAGAGGACAAATTTTCATCAGTACCAAAGCGTTAGTATCAAATTTATCGAGTTTCAGTGAGCAATGGAAGACTTTCTTTCACACATTTTGTAGATGGATGTCCTGCCATATGCAGAATGTGAAGTCGCATGGTACTTTCCATTTCTCTCCAAGACTTTAAACTGCGGCTTCAACACCTTATATCTCGATACGGGGGTATGAGGGCAAATAATTTTTTCGTCAAAAAACAAAAAACCTCAATATGTTCTTTTGATTACTAATTATTTTAATGTCTTTTATTTTCCACACCGACAAATGGGTTCCTGGTGGAATTGTCCACTCACTTTGGCAGTACGGTTGTGAGCTCGACCACCGTCCATCAGGGAGGCATGTGAGCGTCCGCTGACCCACCAACTCGTACCCTTCGTCGCAGGCGAAAGCGCACGTCTCGCCTACCCTGCCGGGCGAACACACACCAATCAGAATGCCCCGGCTCGGAGCAACCAGGCTGGGACAGGCGGTAGAGAGGGTAGAATCTAGAAAAGAATTTAAAAAATAATAATAAAAAAATGGTTTGAGGAGAATAATGTTGCGCGTTGCTGTGATAAGTTCACTAGGTAATTTTTTAGTTGATGAATTTGAAACGCACAGCTAAATTTATTTTCATGCAAATAACGAGGGTTGATCAAAAGAAAGGGTACAAGCTGTAGAATTTGAAAAACTTCATATTATGGAGAAATTTTGTTTCTCCAAAGTGGAGACAGATGATACTACTTCACCATATAGCTGGTGTATCGGCAGGAAGTGAAAGTTCCCAGACCGTTCAGGACAATTGAAATGACAAGACGTTTTGAAATTTGTCTCGTGCGAAAGTGCAAACCGTAATTTTATTTTTGTGGGCAAAGAATATTTTCTCAAATGGCAGATAGCATGAGGAGGGGAGATGTCATGCTTTTGCATGACAATGCCAGACACTGCTCTATCAAAGCTGGAATCGGTGCAACGGTTCATTTAAGAAATCTGGAGGGAGCCCCCACACAGCCCAGATTTGACACCCATTTGACTATATCTTGTTTCCGAAGTTGAAAGACACACTGTTCTCTTCAGACAGTATTATGGACACATCCTCCGAAACCTGGTTTAACAGACAGGGGCCTGATTTCTACTAAGACGGGAATAACAAGATGGTTCTGCGTTCTAAAAAATGCCTAAACAGACATGTTGATCACGTCGAAAAGTGATAGGCCTGTATGCCTCTTAATTCCCTGTTATATTTTCTGTAGTTCGTTAATAAAGATTTATTTATTCTACTTGTAATTTTTATTCTGATCTATCCTCGTATTTAAAAAAAATCTGATGACGACACACATTGCTTCCTTGTATACTTATTAAATAATTTATTGCGTAATAACTAATCATGGTTTCTGTTAAAATCTGAAGAACATCTTTTTCTGTTATAAAACTTTTTAACTGCTTATATGAGATAGGCGCACAATAAATCTCACAACATTGTAACGCATAATAAATCTATGATTTAAGCATCTCCTCTATGGTCCGTAGTTTTTATTGAAAAAGTATTTAAAAAACTGCACTCATGGTTTTCTTTAACAGTTCTTTTGGTTATGAAAAAACAAAGTGAACACAGAAAAACTCTTGGTACTCGTAGACGGTAACGACAAACTAAAACACATTGATAAGAAGGAAGTACTGTTTTTGTTTGCGGACCGACCGATTAAAAAATTGTAGATTTAAGTACAGAGTTATCCTCCTTTGTGAAGTCATTTCTATGGATTTATTTTGTTGTGACCAGAATAGGTAGGAGGTTTTTAATAGCTACTGTTTTTTTTTTCGGAGTTGAGGGGGAAATTTGAGAGAGATACAAAAGTGCCTTTTGAACGGTGCTAAGATTCAGTCGATTCTCGTGTCTGTCTCGTCCGTTTTTTTTTTAGTATCTTTTCCTAACAGGCACGTGGACGACGGACGAAATTTCATCCAATTCATCAATTCATGGCAAGTTCGTCACGAGACAGAGTTGGAAACCATACTAATCATAGTCGGCTGGTACACCAAAAAAAAGGGGGGGGGGTCAAGAGAAATGTGTGTGTGGGGGGGGGGAGGGGCTACGAAACATCATCTCGGAAGTTTTTCTTTCTTTTTCTTTTTTTTGATACATTTTGTTATCTTGTGTTGGATTTTAACATAACTAATAGAATGACCTCTAAAAAAATGCGGAATATGGCTTCAAAAATCAATCAGGCTGGTTGTTTTTGATTTATTTTCATGAAATTATATGTAAGGAGTCCGAAGTATGGAATTTTCAGCTGTTATCTTGGTGAAATTAAACAATCCACTCAGTAAAAAAATCATTTTTCACTCGATCATCACTATATAATCGTGAAAAGTGAGGGGGCAAGGCTCATTTACTTTCGGAAGTGAGGGGGCGCTCGCCCCCCTTGCCCCCTGTACGAGCCGCCTATGATACCAATGTTAAATCCGAGGCATGCGAGAGTCGGGTTGACTGTTATCGCTTTGGGATTCATACTCACGTATACATGTGGGAGGTAGGGATGACCACTGTCCATTTGGCTGGCAATAGAGGGTGGCTATTCCGCTGAGCGTGTAGCCTGCGTGACAGGAAAAGGTGCACGTCTGTCCTGCTTGAGCTTGGACACACTGGCCGGAATATTCTCCATTGGCGGGGGGATTCAGAGGGAGACATCCCTGGCCTATAACAACACAAAGATAAATAGTTTGAAAGAATGTTAAACTTTGCGCTTGTCAAAGTTGTATTCTTCTTAATCACTATTAAGATTTGGGGCGCCATTGCCTCGAGAGGTTGGACTTCTTTATCAGCATTTAACACAGCACAAGAAAGATTAACAGCACAAAGAGAGGAAATAACACCCAGGGCACCGACGGGAATCGAACCCGCAACCTCTTGCTACCGAGGCGAAGTTGCTACCTTTAAGTCACCGAGGCCCCATCAATGTTTTATTAATAAATTATTTAAGGAGGTACTCTTAGATGTCTAAGCTCATCAAGACTAGAGAACGATCTGATATTGATTTAATATTGCAGTTGCCGGTATATGCAGAAGAATAAGTTTTTCCCACGAGGCTGTCTAATTTTAGATTCAAATGCACTTAACATTCGGCTTAGTCTATTCGGTTCAATAAGCTGCAGTAAAAGTGAAAAAAAAAAGCTCTGACAGCTCGAATTCAAATTATGTTTTTCGCAATGATGAAGTGTATGGCGTATGTCTGAGAGCACATAACTCAACTTTGCCCCCGAGCTGTCAAATCATTTTTAGCTCGGTGGATAAAGTACTCAGTTACCCAGGGACGTCATTTCGAATTTTTCCAGGGGGGGGGGGCAAAGGGTGCATACACAATGTAAAATTCACCCAAATGTGGCGAAAACCACGCCCACTTATATGCCAATACATTGATTTCCCAAAGTCAAGGGGGGGGGGGCAATTGACCCCCTGCCCCCCCCTAAATGACGGGCCTGCAGTTACCACCAGGAAGGACCCGGGATCGAGCTGTACTGAGGACACATTGAGGGATCCATATTAATTACAGAGCAACTCAATAGATGGCGCAACTACCGCCAGTATCGTGCCATGCAGTCCTGCATGGTGGAAGAGCAAAGTCTCGTAAGGTGTGAGACGTTGGCAGACTGTCAATTTGAAACAGGAACTACACAACGTTTGAGGTCCAAAAAGCGAAAAAAGAGTGAACTTCTACCAGGGTTGTCGTATACTTCAAGCGGAAGACGTTCAACTGCTCGGACAGTTAACGATAGTTCCGAACATTTATCGATCAAGTTTCTCAGCGATTAAACTCGGTTTAAACAGAACGCGATCAACCGCTTAGACAGTATTTCAGTTCATTATACTGCTAAGCGCTTGAAACAAACCATTGAATTTCGGTACCAAGTAAAACAAATTCAATGCATTTGTCTCTACTTTACTAGATTTTAATTTTAGATTAAATGCAGAGAGAAGAGCAGCTATTTTTCCTACCTAGCTCCTCGGCTACCAATTCCGCATAACTATCAAACACGACTCTATTTCGAAAGAAGAAAAAAAGACATCACCTGCACAGTATGGGGTTATTCCTGACCATTGTCCATCAGATCCACAAATGAGAGTAGAATCACCGACTAGACGGTAACCAGAACTGCAAAAGAAACTGCAGCTTTGTCCCGCCAATCCGGGACTACAGGTGCCGGACGTTCCCCCGGATGCTGGTGGCGGTAGTGGGGGACAGGAACGAACTGAAAGAAATGACCGTTAAACATGAAGTTTTCGCCAGTCAAATGCACCGCTATTTTACTATTAAATTTGATTTCTATGATTACTTGAAAATGCAGCATTCTTTTTCGAACGGATTACCAATTTTAGAGTGACGTTTGGAGTAATAAGAAACGCCTAATATGCACAAAAAAGTCAGCTCTTTTGTTCACGAAAGATACAGTTGCTGTTATTTTCAGGGTTGTGGAGTAAGAGGGAAAATGATCGACTCCGATTTCTGGAGTTTTAGAGCCTTTGACTCCGGCTGTGATTGTTTCACCCGTAAAAATCAATCGAACTCCCACACCACGACTCTGACTCTTGATAGCCATGGCAGAGTTGTGAAAAAATAACCAACTCTGATTCTTGGACTTTAAGGCCTTCGACTCCTTTCTCCCAAAATCAGCCCGACTCCACTACTCTGAATCTGACTCTAAAGCACACGTTATTTTTTTCAAATATGCTTCTTATATGCCCTGTTTTCTTGGGAAAGCGCAATGCTGCCGTGCTACGCGCAAAAGTGGTATTTGCAGTCGAGCTCAAACTGAGATATAGCTCTTTAAAGTTTTGCGCCACCCCATATTTGATTCAGATGAAACTTTTTTAGAATTTTTAAAAAATATTTCCCGTTCTCAAATGACTATATAATTTTGTATTTAGGTAAAATACGTCACAAAGAGGCACTTGGTGGCGATAACTCAATTTTGTTAAAAAGTGCAGGTATGGTTTTTGTGCTTAGCTAGGCAGAATAGAAGTTTTAAATCAGTATTGCGCGATTTTTTTTTTTTTTTTGACTCGAGGTCCACCCCTCATATTAAGATGAATCTCGCTGGTCAAAACACATCAAAAATTTAAACATTGTATTTAAATTTCTTTTCTATATAACTAGGAAAATACGAGAAAGACAAGGAAATTATAAACCAAGAATTGCTGTTATACCTACACTACACGCTTATTTTATCAATGCAAAGTTTCAATCTTTCTTTTAGAAACCAATTACCGACTATTTATTTCAAAATTTACTATGATCATTCTTCATACCGATTGTAGACGATTTGTTGTTTCGGAAGTTTTCAAAATAAATTATATTCTTCGGTTTCTAGCATTGAACTGAACAACGGGCCTCATGGATAAACTTTGAGGACCACAAATAGCCAGTGGCCGTAGGTTGAACACTGGTTGAAATCATGTACATACAGGACATAAAAGAATCATGGGGTTTTGAAGCAATTTTTTTCAAAGCAATTACTTACATGTATGTTTTACATACTAATGTTATACATACGGGCTTGTTGGAAAAGTACCCGAGTTAATTTTTTGTGTTATAATCTGATGGATGAGGAACAAGAGCTTTCACTTGTTTTGAACCTTAGTGCACAAGCATGAACTTTTTCTCATTTGTCACAAGCGTCAGTCGCTAGGAAACTGAGTTTGACTGATGTAGTATGTAGTGCTCTCATCAGATTTTTTTTTATTTCAAGGAAAATGTCGAAATAACTAGAGCAACTCAACTGCATGAAAAAAAGAAAAAAAATGTCGGTTTCAAAACATGACAACAATCTTTGATCGTCAAAACTTTAATTCTTGTCAGAAACAACTTCATTTCTTACGTTTCTGAAAAACTTAAACATTTTTCAGTCTTTTTTGTTCCTGCACATTTACATTCATATACAGGTCGGAAGCAAAAATAAAGTTTAGTGCTCATAAGGGTGGCCACGAACCAAAAAAATTTGAAAGTAGAAAACCCCAACTCAGGGTAGCCGAGAGGTCATGTCAGCATAATCGGAAACTAGAGGTCTTTCTCAGAACCAGAGTAGCATAAATTTATAATTTTCCTGGTAGGACAGAGGTCCGGTGACTAAGCTGATAAGGTGCCCATCTTAATTCTCGGCGGCCCTGCCACAGATCTACAAGATAGTTTGAATGCAAACTGATGATACTGAACCCATGACGATTTGAAAGACGAAGAACCATGCTGAGAGGAAGACTCAGAGTACAGAGTATATTGACTTTTAAAATCACAAGAAAAGTTCTGTGAAGACCTGTCACTTTCTTCAATGTTACTGGACGGGATTTCGTATTTTTCTTGGTGAATTCACGGGCATCATTGGTTATTATTGATTTAATGATGTAAACTCAAATTGTACAAAACATATATGACCAACAAAGCAATAAATGGCAGTCTTAGTTGAAATTCGGCACCCTGATGCACTGTCATGTGACAACTAACAACAGACATGTTTGATGCTGGCGACCTAAAAGCAATTCTACGCTATCTCTTCACTTCACTTCACACTCTCCAGGGTCCCCCGTACCTACCACAGCTTCGTGGTTTAACCGGGATAGGGCCCTGAAGAGCGCTCTGTTCTTAATTTTGAACCAGAACCTAGGGTCGAGCAAACCCTAGGGCCCAGCACCCCCAGAGGTATCGTT
Organism: Uloborus plumipes; assembly: GCA_038373865.1. NCBI lineage: Eukaryota > Metazoa > Arthropoda > Arachnida > Araneae > Uloboridae > Uloborus > Uloborus plumipes. Next base: position 60,020 of record JAXGGA010003526.1, on the reverse strand, counting down.
TCACTTGGAGGACTTTGTGACCACGACATTTTTAACGCCTCCCAGCCACCATTAATCAAGGCGGTGGATCTTTGATCGGCTGGGTTTCGAACCCGGGTCCCTCCGGACACGAGTCCGATGCCTTACCGATCGGGCCACCACGGCCCTCATATTTTACGCTATCTCTAGTGGATATCATTCTTACTACCGTGTGTATAAATTTTCTCACCTGAGCAAGTAGGTATCGTTCCTGACCATTCTCCAGTTGAGAGGCAGACGAGAGTAGAGCTCCCTCCCAGCGTGTTACCGGACTGACAGGTGACAGTGCAGGACTGTCCGGCTCTCCCCGGATTGCAAGTGCCGGAGGTAATGGCTTGAGGAACTACAATGGGAGGACAGTCTGATCCTAGGAGAAAAAAAATGATGCGAAGAATTTGAAAAGAAGTTAAACTTTGCTTTTTTTTTCCACCCAGGTTTAATTTGTACTTAAACTGGAAAACATTTGCATTCCCAAGTAAATTTTTCCCTCCTTACTTTTTGCAAGCGCGAGATATACTTCCAATGATGGAGTCAACAAACTTGCTCTTTGAAAAACTTTCGGATGGATATGTGGTGTTTTTGAGAAGATTTTATGATCTGAAGCTCAATTTGACAATTTAATCGAAAATGACCAACGGAATAATACTTAAGTACCGCACATAACACTGACTGAAATTTATAATTTTACTATGTGAATAGCCTCAAAGTTCTCAAATTGCACATCACTTATGGTTGCGGATTTCTGACATTTAATGAAAGTTAGTCAATGATTTTTTTTCATCTGAAATCGGGACTTCACAATCAGAAACTTCTTCAACTTACTTACCCACACATCTAGGAAGATCATTCGACCACAGTCCGTTCGGCTGACAGACGAGGACACGGGTGTCTGTGGGTCTATATCCGCTCAGGCAAACCAGTTGACATGTATCGCCAGTGCCAGCAGACCTGCAACTGCCTAATAATCGACCACCAGGAGGAGCAGAAAGTGTTGGGCACAGAGCAGTGACTTCAGTCACAGTACCTGAAATAAGAACATTTAGTTAATAGTAATCAGTAACTGGCTCCATCGGGTTCAAGAAGGGTATTGCACAACATGCATCTTCTATACGCTCTTTTAAAATTGTAAAGTCCGCGGGGGTTTTACAACAGACTGAAGATAACTGCTCTTCAGACTCGTGAACAAAATGTGGAGTCGGAGATGACTAAGGGACATCGGTTAGTCTATATATGGACTAGCCGATGCATCAAGATTAAGTTTCACCACTTTGGATCTAGCTCGTGTTCCGTGTTTTCTGGCGGTTGATGAGTGGTTGTCTTTTCTGGCAAGTTATTGTGTTTTGGTAATTTTTTGTTGATCAAATAGTATTAGCGCTACGTGAATTTGGCAAAGCTTGGCAATATCCTGAAACGTTGCTCTGGTAACCCTAGCTCCGAAACAATGAAAAAATGAAAGTAAAAGTAAATGAATTGGATCCAAAGTGGTCGAACTCAAGCTTGATGCGTCGGCGTGTCTACATAACGGCTCTAGAGATGACTGGTGAATCTACCTGTTGACGGTTAAGGCTAGGAATCATGACCGTGATGCGCACAAAAAAAGAAGTCTTAGCAAAAAAAGAAAAAATATATAAAATCGCGATCTGTGAAAAGAATGCTTCTGGTAAAAACTTTTCATCTGGCATATCAACAGGGCCGTCGTAACCCGATCGGTAAGGCGTCGGACTCGTGACCGGAGGGCCCCGGGTTCGACCCCAGCCGATCAAAGATCCACCGTCTTGATTAATGGTGGCTGGGGGACGTTAAAAATGTCGTGGTCACAAAGTCCTCCAAGTGAAATGATGCTTTGGGGTGCTGTGCCAGGGCTTTGCTCGGCCCTTGGTCTGGTTCAAAAAAAGAAAAAAAAAAACAGAGTGCTCTTCAGGGCCCTATCCCGGTTAAACCTCGAGTTGTGGTAGGTACGGGGGACTCTGGAGTGCGTGTATGTGTGTGGCATATTAACATGTGGTTATGAATTCGGGCTATCGTGATTGGACACTATTGGTACTGTTCCAATGGAGGCCGACACCATCAGACGGAAGCACATTTCTCAGCGAATATCAATGTAAACTTTTTATTAAATTTTATAAGTGTTGGAAACAGTAGCGTAGCTAGGGGGCCCAGCGCCCGTGGCGAACCTGAAAAATTGCGCCCCCCCCTAGAGGTCGCTCTGATGGGAGGTCATTGTGACCTCGTCCTTACTCCAAAAATGTTGATTTATTTATTCGAAAAATTTCCAGGAAATGCTGCAAGCCTTTTTTTTCTTCTTTTTCTTTGTTTCAGCATTTTAAAGAAGCTTAGTGTTCCCCCTCATGTTATGTGTGCATGATATGTCTGCTTGTTCGTATCATTGGATAAAATTCAAGTTTTATTTTTTACAACTTTTTGTTCAATTTGAGAATTTTTGGCTTTCCTGCAATTTTAGTTCGGGGGCGTTAATACCTTTCCCCATCATTTCACATAAATTCAAAAAATCTGGTATGGACCCCACACTACTTCCTTTTACGTGTAAATTTCTTAGTAGTTGCCTTAAGTGTTAAAAAAAGTGCTTGGAGTGAGTAAGGTAACAATTCAAATATTTACTCCCCTAATCTACCACGAAACAATGCAAAAAATATTTTACAATGGTTATTTTTCTAAATATTGCTGATTTTAATATCATTTAGTGAATTTTTCGCAAAATATCGCCAATAGCGCCAAATTGAACCCAAATTCAAAAAATAATTTTTTCGCCAAATTTGTGGCCAACTTGGCGATATGTCGCCAACTTGGCGTCAAACACTTGGCGACCAAAAGCTTGGCGACATGTCGCCAAGTGGTGGCGCCAATTCATATCACTTGAGTCTGTATTGAAATTAACATTGATTTACCCCAAAAAAGGGGTAAAAGACCCCTTTGGGAACATTCGAATGCAATCACAAGGGGAGGTGCACAACTAGACCCCCCTCAGAGCCTACATACCAAGCTAGAAGTTTCTACGGCATATAGTTTTTGAGTTATGCGAGCCACATACGCACATACATCCGCACATACGTACATCGTACATACAGACGTCACGAGAAAACTCGTCGTAATTTACTCGGGGGTGGTCGAAATTGATTTTTCGGCTGTTTGTATGTTGTTAGGTACATATGCACGTGCTGACAGGTCGAAAAAACTACGCGACATTCATTCAGGGGTGAGCAAAATCAAAATTTAGACCGAAATTTGAGTGAAATTTTTTTCGTGATCACAATACTTCCTTTACTACGTAAAAGGAAGTAAAAACAAATAATTCTTGCAATTCGTTATTGAACATCGTGTGTTTTTTTCCACACAACAGCTTTTATTTTAAACTAGCAAAAATACCCGGCGCTGCCTGGGTCAGTAATAATATTGAGAAACTATTCTGTACCTCAAGAACCAGAACGACGTAAGTCCAAAAATGGCGATTTTAACTTTATTAATGAATCATATGTAGAACCTTATTTTGCATCGACCCATGAGAACGGTATTCTATAAAGCACATTCCTTCCAATTATTTAGCAACATTAAAAAGCGCGAATCCCAGCCTTTGCATGCATCCGACAATTGTTTTTCCCTCCTCCTGAAAAGTTACCAAAATGGACTTACGTTAGTCTGTTTCTGAGGTATAGAATTTATAATCACTTTTGGGTTTTTTTCCCCCCTGAACTGAAAGAACTCAAAACACACCGCTTTGACGATTTTTAAAATGTCGCCAAATTTGCGGTAACTGTTTTGTTATACATAGGATAATTTTGCTCCCCTCCCTACTTTATGAAAATACATTAAGTAATATTGGCTACGTTCGGAAACAGGCACCGGTCGCACCGGTGGCACCGAAAGCGTTCGGAAACTCAATTACGTCACTTTTGGTGCGACGGACCGCGTTCGTAAACTCCTTCGGTTGTTCATTTTCGGTCGACCGGAGAGTAACCACTTCCACCGTGGTTGAAAGCCGGTTAGTGAGGTCACGTGACACTTTTTGGCCAATCCACAATGAATTGATGTTTTTGTGAAAAATGTCTGCTCGAAGTTTAAGCGTTAATCTATGTCCATACTGTGTCTTTTAAATTGTGAAGATGTTCACAACAATCTGTATGAAAATACAACAGACTAGGAAATAAAAAAAACTGCATGAATATGCATTGCCTAAAGTAGGATTTTACCGCATCACTATTTCAGGATCGTGATCGACTTGTATTGATATTGTTATTTGTTTGATTACTGAGTGATTGCTTTACGATGACAGAATTTAAAGCTTAAAAGCTTGCTTTTTTTTTCTTGTGGATGGGTACTGGGTATGTATGCGAAGAAAATTTCCGATGTGTTTTTTGTGACTTTAAAGATTATGTGAAAATCATGTTTAGTTAGCATACCGGAGTCAATCCGTACGAATGTCGTAAGCTATATCCGTTTTAAAAAGTATGCTTAGTCACTGCATTTGAAATTTTAATTCATTTTCAAAAAGCGATTTATGTGGTTAAGTACTCCCATGAAATTGATTGATCCCAGAAAGAAAAAAATTTCAATACATTACTTTAATTGCTGAACAAATTTCTAGCAACATAATCTTAGTCTAGTAATGGTTGCTTATATTGCATTTAGGTATGGAAATATTTCTTGACATGTTTAGAATAGTAAAATTAATTTTGGAAGAGTGAAAGTTCAAAATCAGTAAAAATCATAGTAGTACCGATCAATTTCAATGTAAACGTAATTTCCTACTGATGAAATGAAATGTGGCAGGAAAAAATAATATTAGCCTTTGGACATTGGTTCAGAAAGAAAACATTCTAGCAGTGGCACAACCAGAAAATACTTTTTGGGGGGCACTAGAAAAAAATTTCTCATTTGATTGGGGAGTTCTCCCTCAGAAAAATTTTCAAATATTAGTCGTGAAAACGCAGTTTCTGAGGATCTTGGTGATGATTGATGAACAGAAAATCTAGGCGTGGGGGGGGAGGGAGACTTCCAAGAAAGATTTTAGAAATTGAAATTTTTAAAATGCTATTATAGATGATAATTATTGACATTAGGGCAAGAGATCGGGCTTAAGGACTGACACCTCTCCACTTTTTGAAAAACAGGAAAATCGATCCCTCTCCTCAGCAATTTTTCGACCTAGACGCAAAGTATGGATAAACTTTGATGATGTTACGGGAAAAGGAGCTCTGGGGCTCGCTCCTGGAAAATTTTAAAATGGAAATATCAGAAAACTGTTTTAAAGCGATATTTAGTGATGGTAGGGGACGCTTAAATTTTTCGAAACATTAGTGTTTTCATGCGACAGCAACCACTCAGAATGTAAAGAGGACTGACTGCTAAGTTTATCATCCAATTATCGCTTTTAAAACAACATTTTTGACGATCTTCGGTGAGATTAGAGGCAAGGGGGTTTGGGCTCTTATCCAAAATTATTTTACAATTGAAGCCCTCAAACGCTTTTGTAGACCACATTTAGTAACATTAAAGGCTCAGTAATTATTAGCTATAGAAGCTCAAATAACACAGCAGTTTTAAACATTTTCGAGATTATTAGAAGCAAAGGCAGATGCAGCTTCTGGTTTTGGAAACGGGGGTGCTAGTAGCGGGTCTTGGAAATCCACAATTGAAAATTTTTTTAAATTGTAGTTTTAAAAACGTTTTAGACTTTTCAGGGATATTAGAGGGAAGAAAGGTTCGACAGGCTATGAGACAATTTTTAGAAATTGAAGTCTTATAAACGTAATTGTAGTTCATGCGTATAGTAAGTATAGTAAGAAATGAGGCTCAGGGACTGCCCTCAATTGATTTTTTAAAAAAATGGATCCATATCTATTCCCCCATCCCCTACAATTTTTTATAATTGAGGTTTCAAAAACACAATACAGTCGACGCTCGATATAACGACCATCTCCGTTCCCCAGAAAAAGGTCTTTGTAACGAGGGGTTCGCTGTAAGAGGTTGAAAATAGAGTATATTGGGATGAAGTTGGGTTTTTCCCACCAGTCGTTGTATTGGATAGTCTTTATAACGAGTGGTCGTTATAACGAGCGTCGACTGCTGGGAGGATTTTCCTTCCCGAAAAAATTGAAAATCTGAAGTCAACGCAACAAAATTTGACATGCTCGTAATGATTAGGGTGGGGAACAGAGCTTTGGAGGAGCAACATTTTGAAAACTTTCTTATTTTCAGAAGAACTAGAAAAAAAAAAGAAGAAAAAGGGGGTCAAGAAAAAAGTAAACAGCTAAATTGGAGGTTGACACAATTAGTTGACCAATGATCTGCAGCTGTTAAAAAATTTAAATGTCGAGATTTATTTTTGAAAGACATTAGAACTTTTCCCCAACATTTTTTTTTCTCATTTAAATCACTTAGTTTTGTCATGTGTTTGTGTGTGTGTTTTTCTTCTTTTCAATAATAAAGAATATTAAAAAAATAAGAACAGCAACTCAGCATTCTGGGTGGGGCACGGTTTCTATGGGGTCAGACGGTAAAGAAGGGGCAAGCGTTGATAGCAGTAAAACATTGAAAACAATTTTTGAAAAAAGAGCAATCTACTCAATAATTATGGTGAAGCATACATTTTCTTCAAGTAGGAGCTTTAAAACCTAAAGATACGGGCTTGGAGAGATATTTGGTAAAACCTCACTCAGAGAGAATTCCAAATGAATCGATTATGAAATCTTTCAAAAAGTACAATCTTTCAAGGGAAAGAAGTATTATCAGTAACTTACGTTCTGAATTGCAGGAACTTAAGGCAAATAACACTTTCGATGCTTATAATGGAAGGAGGAAATATGAGTCAACCGTGACTGATATAAAAATTAAAAGTGAATTAGAGGATTAATTTTCACATTTTTTTTTTATTTTTAAGACTGAAAAATGTTTATTTAGTTAAGAATCAATGTATTTAAACAAGAAGCAAGAAAAAATCAATACTTGTTTGCTATTAATGACCTCATTCGTTGATGCATTAATTATTTATTTTATGCACCACCATGCAAGACATGTGGGGAAAGAGCACACACATACAACTGCCAATACACACAAGTACGCCAACACAGACACACACCTATCGCAATTGAATCTGCAGTTTAAAGAAAAGAACGAAGACCAAAATTTCAAAATTGGGGTTTTTGTAATTGTATATCTCTTACTGTGGATTCACATGTTAGTGAGAATAAAAGAACAAAAACCAACCTGGTTTTTGATCTTTTATACGCACAAATACACTGAAGTGACAAAAGTCATGGGATAGCAATATGCAAATTTTCAGATGGCAGTAGCATCGCATAGAACAGGTATAAATGCGCAGTGCTTTTACAGAGCTTTCATTTCTGTTCAAGTTATTCATGTGAAGAGGTTTTAACGTGATGATGACCGCACGACGTGAATTAACAGACTTTGAACGCGGAATGTTAGTTGGAGCTAGAAGCATGGGTCATGCCATTTCGGAAATCGTTAGAGAATTCAACATTCCCAGATCCACTGTGTCAAGAGTGTGCCGAGAGTATGAAATTTCAGGCATAACATCCCACCATGGACAGCGCAGTGGTCGACCGCCTGCACTTAAAGATCGAGACCGGCGACGTCTGCAAAGAGTCGTAAATTCTAACAGACAAGCAACACTGCGTCAAATCACCGTAGAAATCAATGTGGGACGTACAATGGACGTGTCTGCTAGAACTGTGCGGAGAAATTTGGATTTCTTGGGCTATTCCAGCAGAAGACCGACTCGAGTGCCTTTACTGACAGAACGACATCGCTTGCAGCGACTCTCGTGGGCACGTGAGCATATCGGTTGGTCCCTAGATGAATGAAAAACCGTGGCCTGGTCCGATGAGTCACGATTTCAGCTGGTAAGAGCCGATGGTAGGGTTCGAGTGTGGCGCAGACCCCACGAAGCCATGGACCCAAACTGTCAGCAAGGCACTGTTCAAGCTAGTGGTGGCTCCGTAATGGTGTGGGCTGTTTTTTCATGGCATGGACTTGGTCCTCTAGTGCGACTGGACCGAACATTGACTGGAAATGCTTATGTGCAGCTACTTGGAGATCACTTGCAGCCATTCATGGACTTCATGTACCCAAACAACGATGGGATTTTTATGGATGACAATGCGCCATGTCACCGGGCCACAACTGTTCGCAATTGGTTTGAAGAAAATTCTGGACAATTCCAACGAATGATTTGGCCACCTAGATCGCCCGACATGAATCCCATTGAGCATTTATGGGACACCATCGAGAGGTCTGTTCGTGCCCAAAATCCTGCCCCATCAACGCTTTCACAATTATGGACGTCTATCGAGACAGCATGGCTCAATATTCCTGCAGAAGACTTCCAACGACTTGTTGAGTCCATGCCACGTCGAGTTGTTGCACTTCGCCGGGCAAAAGGAGGGCCGACACGATATTAAGAGGTATCCCATGACTTTTGTCACTTCAGTGTATATCTATCCACAGTAGGGAGATACACAATCACGAAAAAACCCAATTTTGAAATTTTGGTCTTCATTCCCTTCTTCAAACTGCCGATTCAATTTGTCATAGTGAAAAACACGACTTGTATTCAAGATGTCAAAAATCAATTTTTTTTGCAATAATTCTATTGAGTATAGACCCAGTAGCGTACATAGACTTAAGTGCGCCCCTCACCACCTATTAAACATTTTTAAAAAAAATTCTGTATCGTGTCCGCCCTGCTTAATCGGGTAAAGGATAAACGAATACCCCGCTTTTTCGAATAACATATCCTAGACAACCAGACAATCCGCCGCTACCAGAGATGGGACCCGGTACCAATTTTAATGCCGCTCCCCCCATGCACCCCCTCCAATTGCATATGCATATTTTTATGCCGTCCTTTCAGCACATTTGCAATTGTAAAAAAAAAATGGAGAAAATAATTTTTTTCGGAAAAACTTTTTTTTTAGTTACGAAAGTGTGCATCTGATTTTATTTTCACGTTATTTGTATCGCCAAATGATTTTAATATTTTTTTTACACAAAACGACAAGTTTGAAAACAGAAAAACACAATTTTTAACGTTTGGTTCGACAAATTTCCAAATTAATAGTTTGAAATTGCATTTACATGTAATATTGCATTGTTTAGTTGCTTATAACTGTGTTTTTAAATTTTAATGTAAATTTAAAAATTGTAATTCGAAGTTTTTGTAAAAATATATTTTCAAAAAACAGTATCTGGATACAGAAAAAGTTAGATAACTTTTCATGTCTGAGATGAGTTTCCCCGGGTTACTTGATTCTTGTTCTTAGTGCAAGAGACATTTGTCAATGACAGTTTAGACTTGGTTTTACGTTTGACGAGTTTCTGTAGCTTTTGGAAAGCGGTGCATTTTCTTTTGCGCAAGCGTGTTTCATTCATTAGTGTTTACAAGCAATTGTTTCATATTGAGAATCGGCGATGGAAAGCAAGATTTTTCTTTTTTTTTTTGAAAAACAGCTTTTTTTTAATGAAATTATTAACACTAAAACTGGAAAAACATGTTCATAACCTTACGGGCCTCCCAAAGCTCCGGGCCCCGGTACTAGAGGTCCATTATCCCCCCTCAAACGGCGGCCCTGATCCTAGACCAAATACTTCCCATGCTATACACGCAATGTTAAAGATCCCAACTTAATCGAATACTACTTCTTGGAACCAACAGTATTCGTTTAAATGGGGTCGACAACACCTCATAGTGCTTTTCTAATGGATTGTGCACTCCCGCGCAGCGGGGTGCTATGTATGCCACTGCATAAACCCTTTGTGCCCTCTTCCCTCAGCGGGAAAAATTGAAATGATGTGGAAAATAAAATCTATCTTGAAAATTTACGAGTTCACCCGATTATCATCTACTTGTCCGAAAAAGCTGGAGGTGGCTATTTCATTCTCATTTTATGAAAAAAAAAGCCTCCAGCTTTGTCGTTTTTCTGTAAAGTACACTTTGTGTACATCTGTTTATTTGTTAAATCTTGGAATTCCATTCAGAAAATTGAGAGTTTCCACTTCTTAAAATTTAAGATTGTGGCATTCTTGATTACATGGCAAATAGCTAATTCAAGCCATTTGATTTATTTTTTAAATTTGTAGTTATATTTTTTTTCTCAATTTTTAAAGAGATTTGACTATCACATGCTATTTGCTAACATTTCTTAATATTTCCGATGAGATGTTTTTGAATACAGCACTGAAAATGCTGGTAAAAGAACAGCAGCTATTTGGCAGCTATGTAATAAATAGAACAGTTAGCAGAAAGTTATATTCGTAAAATATTTAATTGAGAACACATGGGTAAGAGTAATAGTAAAAACTTAATGTAAAATACATCAAAATAAAAATTATGCCATCATACATAGAAAAAATCTAGTAATTAAAATGGAATGTGAAAATTGAACTTTTTATTGAGCAAAAAAAACTTTAAATCCATCAAAAATTTCTTCTGTCTAACAGCAACCAATAAACCATGGCATTCATTTTCTATCATGAGTCGATTTTTCATAAAGTAACAATACATAAAATCTTGTACAATAAATTTTTTTTTTTTTTTATAAATTAGTTATTGTGTACATATTTATTTCTTTTCAAGAATATACAAAACAATATGCAATCTTTCCTGTGCAGAGACAAACTGACAGTGAAAAGGAAAGAAAAAAGCAATAGATTGACAATAAGCAATAGATTGAAGTCAAGATTGACTGAGTTTAAGTTATTAGCGTTAGTATGCAGCAAAAGAATGATCGTGCAAGCTCATACAAATGCAAAAAAAAAGAAAAAGAAAGATCGATAGATCTACGGCTTATGAATATTTAATGCATTAAGAAGAATCAAATCCTATCAAAACAAGCATTAGCAGACAATTTATTGTTATTCTACTCAGCGGTTAAAAACACAGAGAGTTTAGTTTAGTAAATAATACTTTTTTAAAATGATTGATGCGTTGAAAATGAAACATCGGTTCGAAATACAAACAAAACAAGGCAGAACTGAAAAAAGTATGGGCCAAAACAACAGTCAAATCTACAAGAAAAAAGAGCAGACGACGTTCTCGACTGAAAAACGAAAACCTCATCGTACTTAAATATTAATCTTTGTCATGTAAAGCACAGAAATATTCCAAAAAATGCAATTTTTAACGCTCTTTTACAGCCAAGTTCAGTTTCTGAAATGACAGTGTGGTCTGCTAAATAAGAAACGACCGAGAGACAACCAGAAGCGTTCGGAAACTCAATGGTCGACCGGGCTCACCGGAGAAATTCCATGACGTCACTACCGCGACCGGTTCAACCGCGCGGTGCCACCGGTGAGGTGTTTCCGAACGTAGCCATTATGTCACTAATTTTTGTCAGAAAAATAGTCATCAAATGCTGAGATACTACTACTAACCATAAAATGATGCTAAAAGTTTTTGTCCTAAATGATTTCGAAATTAATGGAAACATTTGACAATTATTTATGCAAAAACGCAAATTAATGGTAATTTTAGTCTTGTTTAAGGGCTTTATTAATTTAGTATGCGGATTACTTTACGTTTTGACATAATTTTAAAAAGGTCAAATATACGGAATCGGGAAACAAAAGAAAAAAAAACTGAACTTTTTCAAATGTGGGAGTATTCTATCGATGATTAAGATTTTGTCGCAGTCGATAAATATCAGACAATAATTGTTTTATTTTGGTTACGTCGTGTACGAAGTAAAGTGCTATTTTCTTACAAAAGTACTAATATATAGTGTTTGTCACAAAAACTGGTGTCAGTACAAAAAATCGCCGAGAATCTCAGTTATTAAAATCTTCTTGCAACAAATTTGGCAAAACTCCTGTTCAACTGAATACTAAGTAACTGCCCAATTATGAACTTAATCCATTTATTAGTTGCCAATCTCTTCAAGCGATTACGTTACCCCCGATACTCTAAAACACATATTTACACAACTCGCGAAAACTTACTTACAACCAAGATTACAAAATGTTTTAAAATATAAATCATGGCAAAAGCTCGTTAGAGACCGAGCGCGCGAGCGTTTCCAATGTCTAAGTAAAAGCCCGGATATTTACCATGAAGCTGAAAAAAAATTACTTTTTGATTTGACTTGAGAAAAGACTTGAAAATTTAATGCGAAAAGTGGAAATGATACATGCAATTCTAGCTATCGACAGGGAGTTGAGATGATGCACTAAATACTGAATTAGTTTGTTGGAAGCCTTCGCGGATTTGTGCGAAAAATGTACCTTAAATTGGATTGAAAAAGCGCTACCAATCTAACTTTTTCGAATATCGTTATAAATTATAGCCTATGTGTTATTCTGGTGTATAAGCTACATTATGGTGAAAGTTTCATTAAAATCCATTCAGTAGTTTTTGCGTGAAAGAGGAACAAACATACATTCATACATCCATCCATCCATCCATACATCCATCCGTACAAACTTTCGCATATATAATAGTAGTAAGATATAATTTGTTTTGAAACACGAGAAGAATGTATAAAATAAACATAAACTGTGTATTTTAAATTAAAATCAAAGCATTGATTCTATTGTAATTAGGAAATCAAAGAAAATATAAAAAGCACAATTAATCTGAAATTGGCTTAATAAATACAACTCTTTGCATACAAGCAAAATAAAAGTTCGCTATTTCAGGTTTCGGATTATTTTTTATGAATACGTTTCATTTTAAGTATTTAAAATGTTCTAGAGACCCGCCCCGTTATTTAATACTAATATTGCCTATAAGGGGAGTTACGAAAGGCAATCGTTTTCTCCCTGGCTTTAAGAAAGTACCAGATGTATTTTCTTGATTTTTTTTTCTAATTTTAAATACAGCGTATACAAACATGGGCCAACAATAGGGAAGGTATTGGTGGGTACCATAACGACGGTTCTCGAACTGAGAATGATAAAAAAAAAAACTGATTAGCACGTATATTTGTATACCGTTTTAAAAAAGCGGCTCGCCCCCCTGAAGTAGCGTATTGTACACGCATCTTCTCTCAAAATTCATTTGGCTTTTTCTTGTTCAGCAATACATGAGAAACAACAGCTACTTTTATTTATTTTGACAATCGAAAGAGCACAAAACATATTGCACTGGCGTGATTACAAATCGAGCTCTATCCCTCCCAATAATACTAAAACGGTAGTGAGTATAAAGGACAAAGTATGGTGCTGTATATAGTTTAGAAGTGAGAGTACTTCATTAAAGTACATATAAAATAGAAGAATTTCCAAATACGAAATCTAAACTCACGTAAAAGAGCTTTATCTTTTTTTTTTGAACCTTCTATACTGAGCCATTGAAGCACGAATAGCGTTTGAAAACGTTACTCGCTCAAAATCGCGCGCCTCTTTACTTGTGTTGCTCATTTTTGGACTCTTCACTTAATGTAGGCTCTTGGTACAAAGTTTTAAATCGCGAAATTTGCTATAGTCGTTTTTTAGAAACCTCCCCCTCCCGTTTTTGAGAAATACATATTATTCTCTCGCTAGTGTTTTCGCCACAGAAAAAATGTTACCAACAGAGGAGTTATTTTTTGTCATCATAAAATTCCATTCCAAAAATCTGTATCCGAAATGTTTTCAACCAAAGCTCTTCGATTTTTAAAATCGTAGATCGTTATTTCCGAAGTATAGTATGTAATTGATAAGTTGAAGTGATATCGTGAAAAAAAAAAAAAAAAAAAAAGCTGGAAAGAAGCGGAGAGAAAGGGTTTGTTTCTATTAAGTGGATAAGACCGGCCGATTTCAGATCAGCCTATTATACAGACTCCAGACCCCATATAACTAAATCCTATCTTGCCAGATAGATCAGTGTATCCAACCGAAATCTATAAAAGCAAAGTTGCACATTTTGTATGGTTTGTCTTGTATCGTGGGGGCGCAGTTTGCGATGCTCGGGGTGTCGATCAAAGTTTCATTTTTTAGTCTGTCTGGACTTGACCAAAAAATTTTTTTTTCTTTAATCGGTCAAAATGCGCCCCCCTTGCGGCTGCGCTCGTGGCAAGAGCCACTCCTGCCAACCCCTAGCTACGCCACTGGTTGGAAATGAACGTAGTTTACCATATCTAATATTGGGAACTTTTTAGAGCATTATGCACTTTTTGTCTAATGTATAGTAACTTCGGTTTTAATTTGAGTATAAGTAGTTTTCTTTAAACAAGCTCTCTGGGCAGTTGGCATAAAGCAAACAAAGATCTTACTGACAAGAAGTTTTTTCTTGCCATAGTCTTTTGACTTCTTTAAATGATTATGAAATGGTATTTTAGATCTGCTTATTTTCATTGCTATTTCATGTTCACCCATCCCATGTTTTCTGAAATCAACAACTTTCCGCTTTTCAAATTTAGTTAATTGAGTACTGTTAGACATGACGAAGAATGCGGTAAAGTAAATAATCTTACTGCGTAATAGTTTTTTTAAGTTACACTGTTGAAAAAAACCTGAATTTTAAGGAAGATTTTTACTGATTTTAACAGTAAATTCCCGTTTTCGTTTCAAAACAGAACTTTTCCTTGAAAAAACGGAACTATTCCGTGAATTACCAAGTTGGAGAAACAAAAAACGGCATTTACCCGGTTTTGTGGTTGAAATATAACCGAACGAGAGAGTTAGATACAGTCTGAAGAGACTTGGCGCGGGCGCAGAAACGACGGAGACAGCATAAATGATTCATAACTGAATCAAAGTGCGCAGCAAAAGTAACGCAAAGTCATCGAGAATTAATATGCATGTTTAAGCTTCTGTGAAAGCGAATAGTATTATTCGCATTAGCACGGAAAAGAGGACATCTGGTGTCTCGTCGTTTGGATAGCTACTTTACAAAAAACATCACAGTCGAATGTTATTTAATCGTGTTCCTCAGGACGTTATTATGTGTGCCATTTTGTTTCCATTTGAAAATGCTTCGTCGAAGAGCGTTGACTATTATTATAGCATTCGAAGAAGAATTATTCCAGGATTCTGCGTAGTTAATCAAATTGACTGGAAAAATAATTTGGATCTTTTCATGTGATTAGCATTTCCTAGCTCAATATTTTTAAGAAGACTTCGTTTATCGCAATGGATAGAATTAAAATGGGCAACAAAAGGGCGTGTTAGTATATTTTAAAATCTACTCGCTCTATTGTTGCCTTTTTTGAGCAACAAAAATTAAATTTTTATTTAAGAGGTAAGAATTTTTATTTTTGTTACTGCTATTTTTATTTTAATCTGAGTCCAGACTTAACAGTTAGTTATTTCATGATGTAAACCAATTGTGCATTTTAGTAGTTGCATGTATAAACTTACTGGTGCTGAGGGTTCGTAAAATTTAGTGAAATGATTTTTGTAATTTTATATCAAGATTTAAAAGCTTAGTTTCAAAACTTAGCTTTTTTACTTTATGACTTTACTTCGTTAATGTGACGAAATTAATGTTGTCAAAACTACGAAAATGATTGTCAATTTGACGATACTAGGATAAAGAAATATTTCGCTACATTTGACGAAATTCATCCCCAAAAAATGACGAAATGTTCGCTCGGGGTGTATTCTTGGAAGTGATTTCATCAAAAACAAAGAAAATTCGTTAATTTTGAGAGTGCATTTCTGAAAGTGTTGATCACTATGAACACCATAACGTAAATATATATGAAAATAGAGGAAATCAGTAACAATACAGGATTTTTTTTTTTAAGGAACCACGAATGTTTCAAATTCAGAAAGGAAAAAAAGAACTTTCGGAAGAACTTAATTTTTATTCAAACATAAGAGAAAATATTTTTATAAGAATGCACCTTGTTAATACTTTTTAATTTTTTGAAGTTATGCGCTCAGAAATACTATGCATTGATCATTCCATCTTCAAAATATTTGAGTATTTTATGCGAGATTGATGTAATCTTTTCAAAAAAATCATGTTATTTTAATGAACTAAAATTTTTAATGAAAAAAAAAAAAAGCCAATTGTATTGCTTTAGTATTTTTTTTAAAGGCAAGATGTTTAAAAGTTTGAAGTATATGAGCGGATATTTTCAAACTTTTTCTAAAAAAGAAAATTCGTAAGAGTTTTAAGTTTACATTTTTGCTCATCATTTTGTCTTATATATATAATTTTCCGGTGAGCTAGTTTACGCTCCTTTTTTAATTGCTCTATTTTTCTGTTTCTCATTTTCCCATATTTTAATCACCCACATTTTTACGTTATAGGCTTATACCTATACGCTTATACTTATATATGCAAGATGGAAAATTATTGAAATTTTGCAAAATAAACAAGCGCTTTTATAGCAGCTTAATATTAATAGCAAATAATATATGAAAGTTTAATAAATTAGTCCTTTAAGTGGCGCAAAATGTGTAGATTGGAAAAAACAACAAATGAACAAATTGAAATTTTAAGAAACTTTAGAGAAACATTTGAAAATTTACGAAACAATATAAACATATAAAAAGAACAAACGAAAAAGATAAGGCAGCACATTACCCATGTTTGTTCTTTTTATATGTTTATATTGTTTCGCAAATTTTCAAATGTTTCTTAAAATTTCAATTTGTGCATTTGTTGTTCTACACAATCTACGTATTTTGCGACACTTAAAGGACTAATTTATTGAACTTCCATAGATAATTTGCTATTGATATTAAGCTGCTATAAAAGTGCTTGTTAATTTGCAAAATTTAAATAATTTTCCATTTTGCATGTATACATATAAGTCAAAGCGTATAGGTAAAAGCCTATAACGTATAAGCTGGGATAATAAGAAACGAAAAAATGAAGAACGGAGAATTACGAAACGAAAAAATGCCTAACGGAAAAATGACGAGCGCTCCGTTCGTCATTTTTCCGTAAAATCACGGAAATATAATTAACGAAACGGAAACACTCCGGCAACTCAGCTGCCGTATATTTTTTCGTTATTTTCAGGAAATTTTTTTAACAGTGTACGTGAAACAATCCCGGGACGCGGGAGCGTCCCGCCCCGCTAAGAAAACCAAATACAAGCCGCCAAGAAATTTCCTTCGCCAAGAAAAATGTAAAAGAGCGACCAAAGGACTGATTACGCGAGTAACCAAACCGGGGTTTTCACCCCTCTGTATCTCAGCCCCATAAAGATCCCTGGAGTTCATCTTTGGTATACTAAATCTCCAGCGGCCCCTGACGGCACATACTAAAGCAAAACATCCAGGACCTTCAGGGGGAGGGGTGATAAATGTTAAAAAATCGCTATTTTTCGAACTTTTTAAAAATTGTTTGACAGGGGTCCAGACTAAACGGTAACTCGGATTGAGCTCTCATTTTGCACCCACATTTATTTTGTCCCAAAGCTCGGCATTGGGGTTTTTTCGACCCCCCAACCCCTCCCCCCTCGTTTTTATTTTCCGTATCTTTTCCCCTCGGGGGTCTTAAGTGTTGATTTTTGGTATGAATGTTCTCGATGAGACATTAAGGACCTATGCCAAAATTTACCCGTCATCGCAGGTCGGAGTTATTAATGCTTAAAATTTGTCCGATTTCTATCAACTAGTTCTGTTCAACGTCTGAGCATTTATTCAAGCGATTGGAAACTGTTGTCATTGTTGGGCGACGAGGAAAGAAAACTCAATTATTTAAAATTTCATCTTTTGCCAGTTTTTATTTGTTAACAAATAAAATATTCGTAATTGATTTTATTGCATAAAGCTTTTAAAAGGGGTTTTCAATTTAGTTTATTTTAATGTGAGTTCGGCAGTTTTTTAATCGGATTAATTCAATCGTTAATTTAATTTAATCGTAGTTCTTGTTAGCAACTAGCTTTGTTTTGTGTCTGTTCGGGTGGTACACTGTGATTGATTTCAAACTTATCCTCGACTGAAGTAGAGCCTTGAACTTATGCGCTAAGTGCATGTCTCCAAGTAAGCCATATGTCCGCTGCCAAGAAAAATGTTGAAGTGAGAAAAAAAAAAAAAAAAAAAAAAAACTGATAAAGTAATATAACAACAGTACGAAACGTCCGATGGACGTTCATTTATGTCCTGATGGACGTCCAACGTCCAAAAGTCGTCTTTTGACGTCGTTGAACGTCCATCGAACGTTTGGTGCTGTTGAGGTAATATTATTGCAAAAATATGTGATATCTCCTCAAAAACAAATCTGCTGTAAAAACATCCCCCGCCAAGAAAACCTTAAACACTCAGCCTTAAAAAGTTATATCGAGTTTTCCTGTCAAGTTTGTGCCAAACTACTCCTCGTCTGTATGGGTAGTTCGTTTAAATTGTTCTCAGTACTGTTAGGCGGGAAGTTTTGTAAAGTGAGGTGGTTGCTTGATGAGTAAAAACTTCCCGCCTGGCAGGACTGAAAACAATTTAAACGAACTATCCATACAGGCGAGGAGTAGTTTGGCACAAACTTGACAGGAAAACTCGATATCATAACTTTTTAAGGCTGAGTGTTTAATTTTTTCTTGGCGGGGGATGTTTTTACAACAGATTTGTTTTTGGGGAGATTATTACCTACGACTAATATGTAAATTTGTGTTGCTACTACAAAAGAAATATATGTCCTTCTCATTGTTTAAAGTAGCAAACTATTAAAATCATAAAAATTCACGCATTTTATTGATTAAAAAAAAGAAAACAAAAGAATTTATTTGAAAATGTTCTATTTTAGATATTTTTGTAACAAAAAATGTTACTAAATTTCTTAGTATCTGTGGTGCTAGAATTTGTGATTTTCCCTTATTCACATAATTGTTTTCGTGACTGTATTCTATAGCAAGTATGTTGTTGCACTAAATGTTTCCGTTTATTTATCAAGTGAAACAGTTCACCTTCTTACCAAATAACTAAAACGACAACATTTAATACACATACACTAGAATTAATGCAAGCTGCATTGCGCCCGCATGTTACTACGGTTGTAAAACCTTATAAGCATTATATTTGTTGCATTCCAACCCTTTAAACAGCTCTTCCAGTAGCAAGCTTTTCCCAGAAGTGTGTTTAATTTTTCATCTATTTCTTTTCTCATTCACCAGTGTTCCTATGTTGCGACTTCACGAATGTAAGTCATCAGCAATGAAAACGCTAAATTGGTGTTTTTAGAGAATTATAAATCAATTTAGCTCCTGGGATTTAGTTATAGTAACGGAACAAGCGGAACTACGATTGAGCATGAAAACTACCGTAAAGTCGGGTTACTTGGACCCACAAACTTGAGCCCACAGTAAAATGATAAAATCTGGGTTTGGTACTAGCGTTAGATATTGCAGAGTGCTTCTACCTTGCGGAGAAACGAGGAACTACGTGCAAGTCTTCAACTAATAAGTACCAAACCTAGATTTTATCATTTTACTGTAATGGGCTCAAGTAACCCCTAGGGTCCAAGTAACCCGACTTTACGGTACTAATCATATTCGTAAACCACGCAGTTACAAATCCTATATACACCAACTAATGTGCCGGCCACCTTGTCTGGTGGTCAGAGTAGCATGACCCGGATATAGCTGTCCCGGGTTTGAATCCCGGCTCGGGCATGGATGTGCTTTCTCTCCCCTGTCCTTAACCTTTATTTGTGTGAATGTGTTGTGCTGTAAATGGTTACCTGCCCTATAAACGGGTTCCTATGGCATGAGAGAACTGTAGAAATCGGGCACCACACTACATTACGGTACAGTCGGAAAAGTAAAGCAGTGCACCCCAAATTGCCAGCTTGGCTGGCATAAGGCAACAACAACCAACTAATGCCTGCTGTCGCATTCATTGTACATAAAGCACGTCAAGAGATACAAGAACTCACGCCTGCAGTCAGGAATCTGCTCGCTCCAAACTCCTGTCGGGGTGCAGGTGATGACGGTGGAGCCCACTAGGACATACCGGTCGTGGCACCTCACTCGACAGACAGTCAGACCACCCTCCAAGGTACATCTGGCATATCCGTGGCGAATGGTCAGACTCTCGCACATGAACACTGTACAACGGAAAGAAAACAAAGTCGGTGGATGGCAGGCCTTGGAAAGCCGGAAACAAATCACATAAGATGACCATCAGTGTGGTTTTAGAGAGGGCTATGGTATGTTGTTCCCGACTTGAAAAAGGTGTTGTCGTGTCTTCTAAGCGCGAATGTGCTTTTATATAATTTTTGTCTCAAATGACTTTTCACTGCTCAACTTCAGAATAAGTATTGCAGATGAGAGACTGATCCATTTTGGAAACGTGATAAAAGCTCCGTGAATATTTGCTACTTTCTGCATTATCACGTGACAGGTTTTCTGATTCTCTTGATTCATCATCGTTTGGATCATCAGTTGTTATTGATTTAATTACGTTAAAAAGAGTTTTACGAATCATTTTTCACCAAAAAAATGACAGATGACATTCTGCTTTTAATTATCTTTGAGGAAAAACAAATTTTCTTAAAATTAGTAAAAAACAAATAATTCACAAGTACATTGTTTGTCAAATTTGGAAAGGGAAGCAGATGTTTATTTTTAAAGAATTGTTACAATCAAAAATGGTTATGCTATATTTTAATTTTGTACTTCCTTAAGGGCAATTCCACGAAAATGTCAAGCTGAGCATCAAAATTTCAATGTTCGCAAAACGCAAATTAATATATACTAGCTGCGTGGCCCGACGTTGCACGGGCAGTAAAGTAGTGAAGGCAGTTTGAGAAAACTACTCGCCGCCAAGGCGGCTCGCCTTTGAAGTAGTGAGGAAAGTTTAAATTACCTACTCGCCGCCAAGGCGGCTCGCCTTTAAAGTAGCGAGGACAGTTTCAACAAACTACTCGCCACCAAGGCGGCTCGCCTTTAAAGTAATCAGGAAACTTTAAACAGTTCACTCGCCGTCAAGGTGGCTCGCCTTTACAGTAGCGAGGAAAGTTTCAATAAACTATTCGCCGCCAAGGAGGCTCTCCTTTAAAGTACAAAGGAAAGTTCCAACAAATTACTCCCCGCTAAAGCGGCTCGCTAAAAAGTTTTCCTGGATCAAAGAATCAATCGAATTATTTTGCACATGCTTCCTCAAAAAAAAAAAAAAAAAAAGACGACGTCAAGTAGCGCATACTTAGCACTCTCCCTAAATAACAAATAAAATTCCTTACCAAAAACAATTATTTCCAAACCGCTTTCTTCCTGTAAAATTAATTGTAAAATTCTAAACTAAAAAGTTCTTTTAATATTTGGATCGCAGCCAAAAAAAGTCCATTCTAAAAACAGCAATTGCAATTTTATTTAAAAACACATTTTCAAAATGGTATACCACAGAAAAAATATAAGTCATTAATAATTAGAATAAAAACAATTGTTAGAACTTTGTTGTAACAAGTATTCAAAATGACAATGGAAAGAAATAACACTCTTTAATTTTAAAGTGTTCAATAATTTAACTAACGTTTTAATTTAAAATGGCAACGGTAAGAAATAAATGTCTTGGAATTTTAAATAGTTCGATAATTTAATTAACGCTTTAATTTAAAATGGCTACGGAAAGAAATAAAAGTCTTGGAATTTTAAATAGTTCAATAATTTAATTACCGTTTTAACTCAAAATGGCAACGGTAAGAAATAAAAGTCTTGGAATTTAAAATAGTGCAATCATTTAATTAACGCTTTAATTTAAAATGGCGACTGAAAGAAATAAATGTCTTGTAATTTTAATTAGTTCAATAATTTAACTAACGTTTTAATTCAAAATGGCAACGGTAAAAAATATAAGTATTGGAATTTTAAATAGTTCAACAATTATTTAACGTTTTAATTCAAAATGGCAACGGTAAGAAATAACAGTCTTGGAATTTTAAATAGTTCAGTAATTTAATTAACGTTTTAATTCAAAATGGCAACGGTAAGAAATAAAAGTCTTGGAATTTAAATAGTTCAATAATTTAATTAACGCTTTAATTTAAAATGGCAACGGTAAGAAATAAAATTTTGGAATTTAAAATAGTGCAATAATTTAACTAACGCTTTAATTTAAAATGGCAACTGAAAGAAATAAATGTCTTGGAATTTTAAAAGTGCAAAGAATTTAATTAACGTTTTAATTAATATCTCAGCTAATTAACGTCGTACAATTACGCGGTTGGTCTTATTGTCTTCCTTAGAAAATTTCGAATCGAATGGTATTATGTTTGATTCTCTACGCTCAGCGGTTTTTGAGGAGTTCAAGCTTCAGACGGACAGACAGACAGACAGACAGACAGACGCGGACAGATTTTAATAGTAGTAATACATTAAAAGCTTGAACTACCTATTTTAATATGGTACCACCTTAAATTTTATATTAGAAACTGTTGTATTGAAAACAGGCCGAAAGAGATGTCCATCTTCTCGCCAGAATTATGTTCGATAATTTAGAGTACAGTAATTAGTGTTTTTTCCCCCCAAAAAATCTAACTAAACAAAAAAGTTGTTATAGAATTTGTTATACGGATTATGAAAATTCTTAATACAGTCTTATTTGAAAAAAATATTGTTATGGCGTTTCGTTTAGATACAGTTTGAAATTCAGGTTATGAATGTCAGTCAGTTACCATAAAAAATCAATATTTTCCCCTGAGAGTGAAAATTTTTGATGGAAACTTACAAAAATTCATACTCTCTGCCTACATTAAGAGTATTTAAATACTGAATAAACAGAAGTTGAAGTTTTTCATCAAGAACTCAAAAAATTCCATGGTAACTGACTGACAACTTAATGTGGTAACTGACTGACATTTAATTTAATTTCAAAATAACTACAGCGTACTTAATTACACACTCCTAAAAATATTTCTCTTTTTATACAAACATAAAACAACTCAACTCTTGAGTTTTAAGACTGGTAAATTATTTTTTTTTTTTAGTTTCATCGATTAATCTTCCATGCATTTTGTTTTGACTTCAAAACTATTTATTCCATTTCTGTTTTCAAAACAAATTGCTTAGGACAACCCAACTCTAGTTCAGAGTGAAAATAAATACTTTAATAATTTTATTCTACGTGCTTAATTTCGCATCTAAAATTTTTCAGATCTGAATTATCTCACTGTTTCTAAGCATAAAATGCCTTTAACTGCAGCAGAAAAGCAGAAAAGATACAGAGAAAGACTTAAGGAGAAAGGAGAGTTTGATAAATATCAAGAAAAAAATAAAAAGCTACAAGCAAGAAAAAGGAAAAGATTGAGTTTTTTTGAAAGGAAAAAATTAACGAAAAAGAATAAAATTTATAAACGGAATGAAAGAAGTAGAAAATCAGCTATTCAAGCCTGTGCAAGTTTGGTTCCAATTTCAGAAAACATTCTTTCTCCTGCTAAAGCATTTGCGTCTCGCCAGGTATATGGAAAAGCAAAAAAACGTGCTACTTCCGCCTTACCAAACTCTCCAAATAAAAGGAAATCATTGTTATTTGATTTAGCTAAAGAAGAGGGCATTTTAACCAGCTCTACTAGTTTTCCGATTTCTAATTTGAACTCAACATCAAACGATTTATCACAAAGAGTGAAGGAGTTTTATTGTGATGACAGAATATCATCCCAAGCACCAGGTTTAAAAGATTTTATAATTTGCAGGGAAGATGGAAATAAGATGTACGTTCAGAAGCGATATTTATATTTTACATTAAAAGAGACATATGCTCTCTTTTGATAAGAAAATTCAAATGTTAAGATTGGTCTTTCCAAGTTTAGCAGCCTCCGCCCAAATCAAACATTACTAAGAAGAGACATTCCATATAATGTGTGTCTTTGCCAAAAACATGAAAATATTCAATTTCTTTTGGATGCCTTAAAAGAAAAAGGGTTGAATTTTACGACTAAATTAAAAGATTTTCTAAAGGCTGCAGTCTGTGACGAAGAAAATGAAATATGTATGAACGGCAAATGTAGCAGATGCCCCATGATAAACGTACTAAATTCAAATGATGACCAGCATCATGAACTGTGCACTTGGAAGGAGTGGAAAAATACTCCTCAATGCCAACTAACCACCAATGAAGGAACAACTGAGGACTGCATAAATGATTTAACACTTTACCGACCGGTAGCGATTCGAACATCCTATGCCCTTTCACCGCCCGCTCAGCTGCAGATCGGGTAATTTGTACTTTTAACATTTTATTGTTAAACTATAAAATCCACAGATCGGTTCAAAGTCGATTAATCGACGCCCGGTCGGTAAGCGCCGGAGAGCAAACGTCGAATAATCGACGCCCGGTCGGTAAGCGCTGGGAACAAAACGTCGATTAATCGACGCCCGGTCGGTAAAGTGTTAAGAGGGAAACTACTATCCTTCCTACAGCATGTTTTTGTAAAGAGAAAGCAATCAGAAGAATTCAAGATAAAACGGGATACTCTAAATTCTGAACAGCTAGTCCTACAAATTGATTTTGCAGAACATTTCTGCTGTAAGGAACAAAATGAAATCCAGGCAGCTCATTGGAACCATAAACAAGTTACAATTTTTACAGCTGTTTCTTGGTTTGTTAAAGGTGACCAAAAACAAACAAAATCGTACGCAGTAATATCAGACTATCTAGATCATGATAAATATGCTGTGAATGTTTTCCTTCGGGAAATTATAAAGGACTTGAAACTGACTAAGAACTTTTCCTCGTTACATATTTTTTCTGATGGTGCTGCCAGTCAGTTCAAGCAGCGTTTTAACCTTTGCAAGTTCACATATTTTTGCAAGGACTTTCAAATTCGTGAAGTCGAATGGCAGTTTTTTGCCACTTCACATGGCAAGGGAGCCGTAGATGGAGTTGGTGGCCAAGTAAAGAGGTTAGCATGGATGGAAGTGTTGAGTGGAAAAGCAACCATCAATAATGCCTCAACCTTTTATAATGCTATAAAAGAGAAAGATCTGAAAACACAACTTATTCTTGTTAAGCAGGAAGATGTTCACTCCACAAAAAATGAATTGAAAACGAGATTTAGTGATATTTTGGCCATTCCGAATATCCGAAAAATGCATTATTTTAAGACCATAGATGAAAATGTAATTATCTACAGCCAATACAGCAAATGCTCAACGGTTCAAACTCATCACTTTAAGAAAATTTCAAAGAAGTACTGAGTGACTGATAGAAAAACACGTTTAACAAAACCTGCATAACCCATAATCCGAATATCCTATAGAAACAAAAATTGTAAATATAATTAACTTAAAAATTGGACTTCCATTACTTTACTCTTTGTGTTATCTTTATAAGGGTTTTACTATATAATTTTGAACATTTGCATTAGTATAATTTAAGTTTTAGTTAATTCAGTCGGTTCCTGATAGGTAAGTCAGTTACCAATTTGTTGCAAAGACTGCAATCATTTATTGCAGCAAAGTTAAGTTTGACAATTGTAATTTTATTGTTTACCTTTTTTGTAGACTTATTCATAAGTTTTACTGTATAATTTTGAACATGTGCATCAGTATATTTAGAATATTTCAGAAATGTCAGTCAGTTACCGGAATGTCAGTTAGTTACCAAGCTACTTTAGCTACTGTAATTCTTTACTGCAGCAATATTTTCAAACTCAACTGCCATGGTCCGAAAGGTTATTCATTCTCCTTGATCCTCATTTTGTATTCAAAAAAATTTCTTTCAACTTTCAGAGAAATCTCTTGTAGAATCAGTGTTACTTTTCAGACAGGTTGCATTCATGTCAGTCTGTTACCATATTTTTGGCAATTTTTATAAAATCATTAAAAATTTATTTTAAAATTCAATTATACCATGAAATTCAGCTTAAAAAGTACAATAAGACAGGACAAAATAAATTAGTAAAATTTGAGATTTGTTGTGTTTTATTTCAAAATACTTCTTTTTTTTGCTTTGTGAATGTCAGTCAGTTACCCGTGGAATTGCCCTTAAGTAACTTGGGAACGATAAAGTTGCTTTATAAACTTTTCAAGCAACAAATAAATAAATAACTTTGTTGTGACAGGCCAGAATGAGATAGTATAAGTGGAAGGCATGAAATGTTTTGAGCCTACGAATGTAATTTATTCTTTTAAGGGTATAAGAAATGTGGTACTTATAAACGAATACCCAATACCCGAGAGAGTTGTATATCTAGGGAGAATAATTATGATGATGCAATTATGATGTCTAGAGGTGACCCCCTCACAAACTCTGTAAATTGAGAAGGCAAATAGCTCTTGTTAAATATTACAATAAAGTCAATAGTTTTGTCAATTGGAACTTCAATGAATTTTTATGATTGAACAAACCATAGAAGATTCGCGAAAAAATGCCCGTTCATTCATGTTGCATCCCAGAGTTTCTATGATAGTAATGTTAAACTCCATTCTTTGAAATAGCTTGAATATTCCAGAGGATTTGCCGGCGGTCTTTTTTCACTGTGATCTCACTTTTCCGACTGATAGGAAAGATTTTGTTGCCAACCATCGCAGACAGCTGGTTTTAGAAGACTTAAAAATATCTTTCCTAACGATGTCATCAAGCTGAAGGTAGCGAAATGCTGTATAATTGCTCTTTGTCAACAAAACCTAAATTTTTGTTCCGTATTTAGAACTGAACTGACAGCAATCAATGTGTGACTTTAATCCATCTTAATAGAAAGAGAATTCAGCAACTTGATTTGTGGATCTTGTGAGACAAGCGTAGCTTTCTAAAGCATCTAAATAACTGGCTACTCGCTGGAGACAAAACAAATATTTCTATCCTTCGAAAGCTGAAGTCAGTTTCAACCCCCCCCCCCCCCACCCCACTCAGATCCAGTGGATTTCTTCCCAAGTAGACATCCACGGTAATGAGTTGGTAGGTAAGCTAGCTAAGATGGGCTGTAACGATATTGCTCCCTCTTCTATATACCATACTTACCTGGAATAATCCTCTATCAAAAAGTAACAGAATAAGACAATGTGGTCGACAACCCCAATGCATCACTCCTACTTGGGAAGTAGAACGAGCTCTATACTTCCTTTTGTATGTGCTAAGAGGCTCCCAAACTACTCTCTCTTACTTGAAAGTAGAAGTCTAAAGTGTGTCAGTGAAGGCAGGAAGAACTATGCCATTTGCACCAAGTACCAAAGTAATTAGGCTCTGCAGATCATATTCTTGACTATACTAGACAATTTATACTAGACTACTTTTGTACTAGACTTTCTCAGAATCGTCAACAATTTGTACCTTATCTGTATTTGTCAGAATTTGGGATTACAGAAAATGAATTTTGTAATGCCAAACGAAGCAGAAATGACGAAGAAATTCACGAAGACTGAAATATATGAAAATTCTTAAGGAGGCCTTATTTCACTATAAGCTGTCCTGCTGTTGTTAATGATGGAAAAAAATCATGTATTATAAAACAAGAATAATTGTGGTGGGTACATGACTTAATGAAATGTCTGTGAACAACCTACAGAAATCGCTAAGTGTGACGCTTCTCCCTCCCCCAATTTGACGAAGAAAACGATAAATGGAATCGCCTGAATCGACTGCGATGCAAAGAAAGTAACAATCCTTTTGGCTACAGCAGACGGAAGACAGGAAGTCGTTGACGCACCCCCAATTTATGACTGCACAAGAATGCAAGCTCCTCCCACGCGAGAAGCATCTGTGGAAGAAAACAGTTACGGATACAACGAAGAGCCCCCATGATCGAAGGAAGAATCAAAAAAGGAGTTTAAAAGAAGCTGAAAAGTGGCAGTTTTGCACCTGGCAAGGGGTCTGAGGGAGAGAAGAGAAGTGAAAAGAACAAGACGAAAAAGATGATATAAAGGAAAGTCAACAGAGATTAGGAGATTTTTTTTGAATTCTGTCAAGGATTTTTGATGTGTTAAGATCCGTCTGAGTTGGATATTGGGGCCGGTTTTGAGCGTCTCTGAATATTAGATTTTTTGAGCGCCAATTCAGGTACTCAATAATCCGGTGTGATGCATGCCATGTAGCAGACAACAAAATAATGTTAACCTCCATGAAGGAAATAAATTTGTTCAACCCCACTGGGTGAGTTTGTTTTTTTTAAGATGTATTCTTGCATTTTCTGAACGCCGCGCTTTTGGTCATTTCACTCCAATGCAATGTACTTGTTTTTTTTTTTGTGTCGTGTTTAATTGCGGAATGTCAAGTGAGCAATTTTTACTATTTGATAAATTAACTTTATAATTTGTTTTCTTCTAGTATTGTAATAATGATTTGTGGATTTTTTTAAGCACTAACGATCACGCGGCCTAATTTATTCCTTTTTCAGAATTTGTAACGTTCTTTGCTCACTGCATTCCAGATGAGGTTGTTTTTTTAGGAATTGGAGCAATGCTCGAAGCGAGTTTTTCCTTTTCAGCAGGACATTTATCTTTTTCTTACAGCAGAAATAAAGCTTATCTTAAATATTGGGAATATCAGTTTTAACTATGTTTTAAATTATTTTATGAGGTAAATTATTGATGATTATAGGATGAGAATTTCTATTAATTTGTAAAAGTCAATTCTTTGTGGAAATTAACTTCTTTTGAAGAGAAACTTCTTTTTTTGAGTAACTTGTTTGATAGGGTGTATTTTAGCCATGAATCAGATGAACCATCTAGCTAAACTAAGAAACTTTAATTAATTTTTAAACTCACTACACCACAATAATATATCACAATGCTACAGTGATCATCAGAATAATAATGGATGACTCACCGCTGTTTCGCCGACACCATGGTGTGGGGGCATTCCACACACCTCCCGCCAAGCAAGTGAGTCGCGACTGACCCTCAAGTGCGTAGCCACGGTTGCAGCGAAAGAGGCAACTTTGGCCCACGACTCCCTGGCTGCATTGTCCTTCCGCATAGCCGTTGTCCGGGTCGGGCAAACCAGGACATCCACGATCTCCGCAATCTGTACAGCAGTTATCGCAGTTGTTCAGCTCTGAAGCAAAAAAGATCTCACATTAAATGCGTTTAGGAGAGGGAGAAATATTAAAAGAATAAGACTACACGATAAACTAGGGCTCCCCGATGGCAGGTCATGGGAAATTGAATAGCGCTGAAAGATTAAACTATCATTCAAAGTTTGATTAACTAAAGCCTGACCACGGAGAGATGACGGGTGATCTTGAAGCGGAAACGGACCGCGTCCTTTTAGAACATGTAGTATCCGACAGATCACACTGGCAGTAAAAACATTAATGAACTAAGTATGTAAAAAATTACTTTTCTTGCTGATTCTGCTTATTTCAAAATGAAAGTGGGCCGTTTCCGCTTTAATGTCACCCGCCATCTCTCCGCAGTCAAGCTTTAGCGCCGTTACATGCTTTGGAGCTTTAACGGCTACAAAAGTTCGCAAAGCTGATACTCACCGCAAGCAACGTTAGTCCCACTCCAAGACCCGTCTTCTCTGCAAACACGGGCGCTGCTACCCACTAGGACATAGGGCTCCCGACACGCAAACACGCACTGAGCCCCTACTAAGCCGTTGCACGAACCAATTACTCGTCCATTCCATGGTTTCTGCAGACGTGGACATTCTATAAGATAGTAAAAAGTCTGAACATTGGAGGATTAACTGGGTTTTCATTGGTTAGTTTGCAATGATAAGAAATAAAACGGCGGCTTGTAACGAGTTATCGCGGCTGGCTTATATTTCTAATTGGAGTGTTATTTCCGGCAGCATGTAATTATAGACGTAGAACACACTGCAAAAAAAAAAAAAAAAAGAGAAGATGATACAGAAAGAAGTCACGTGAATAAGTTCCGAAGAGCCAATCTCTGTACAAGATGTTTTAGCAGCTCTTTTCTGCCGTTTCAAATTTGTCCTAGGACGGCTGCAAGGGGTATAAACTCAATGTAAATTACACAAAAACCTTCAGCAAAAGGCACGGTCACATATATATACATACATTAATTTCCCAAAGCTTGGGAGGGGGGGAGGTAATTGAAGATCCAGCTATCAAAGACAATTTTGCACTTCCGTGTCTCTCGCAAAACTGCACGTAAATAACTGTAGTTCTGTCTAAGGTACCACCTATCATATACGAAAAGGGAAGAGTTGTAGTTAAAATAGATTTAGCATTCCAGCGAGAGTCCACAGCCATTGTGCTGCTCAACTCATCCATTGAAGACAAAGCTTATAGGTAATAAGCAGTAAGTTACCGCCACCCTTAAGCTAGGGCAAATAGCACACGCAAGGTGAGCATACGTATTTAAATTTTAACAGAACAAGGTATAATATATTTACAGCCCGGTTACGACATCCAGAGACTGCATTTCGCCCTTGTTGTGGACTTATCAGTCTGGATTATGTTGCCCGTAGTTCTGCCTTACCCTGGTTTAGGAACGGTAACTTACTGCTTACCTAACCTTTTCTTTCAACTGACGAGTTAAATCGCACCATGGCGGCGGACCTTCTCAGGCGTGCTATACTTATTTTAGTTCTGCGTCCAGCTTTTTTATTGACCACCCCAGACTGATTAGTCCATAATGACGCGACTGCAGTCTCTGGATGTCATAATCGAGCTGCCAGTAGTCGGTATATTGCATGTAGTTCTGCCTTAGCTCTGGTTAAAGGAGTTTTAACTCACTGCTTATAGCCGTGTTCTAAGTCAATTTAAATAAAATTCAGCAAAGAAACTACTAAACAGATGACAGTAGTTTCTTTACTACGTACGCAGTTACAACATGATCCGGAATTAATAATAATGAATGCTCCGATAGAAGAGGAATGTGTTGTAATGTAATCTTGCTCCCCCCACCCCACATATATATATATTTTTATTCTTGACAATATTGTGCAAATGTTAGTCTGCCGTGTGCAGGTAAATGGTTGTAGCTACAAAAATGAATGTTGGAGTTATGTGAAGAAACACGTAATTGAGTTACCGCAAATACCAGTAAAGTATTGACATTTGAAGATATTAAAAAGAAAAGCCAAACATGCCATTTATTTGCGTAGGTCAGTATTATTCTATGATACGCTGCTCTTGATAAATTGTCTGATAAACGACAACAACGCTCGCTGCTTTTCTGTGTCTATCCTAGCTATTCAGGTCATAGTACTTTACCAAGAATATGAAAAAAAAAAAAAAAAAAACTGTTATAACTTTGTTCTAAGTCGATGTTCTTTTTCCAGCAGCAGCTGTGTATGTGTATTGGTTCTACTCTGTTCTAATCAAATGTCTGCATGAAGTCGTCAGTCTCTTCCTTAGGCAACAACTTTACCAAGTACGTTACTAAAGCTTTTAACAAATTGTCCTCAGTCAAATGTTTAGTACAGTCTAGAGTTTAGTACAGAAGCTATTAATTCGACAGTAAGCAAAATTAATACTGATGAAAATTCTTCTCCTAAGCAGTAGATAATAACGTAATGTAATCTTTCTACACTTTTTTTTTAAAAACTTGGCAACACAGTTTGATTCTTATTGTTTAATGATATCGCACCCTTGCTACAAAAGTGCCACAACTCAAAAAACTACGTTTTCCAGGAATTGCAAAAAAAACTGCTCCCGGGCTCACTAGGCACATTTTAGTATTTTTGAATTTGTCAATATGAAGACCGATACATCTCAAACTATGATCGTTAGTTACGCACGTTACTCTACGACGGCTGGACGACGACTCAAGATGTGGCACTTCAGGGGAAGGGGTCGTATGCATCTTGATAACAACAAAACGCCATAACTGCCCTTTGGCGGCTGATTTTTCAATGCAACTTCTGGCTCTTTTGAAGATTGGTAGAGACGTGTAAACTACGTCTAATGACGGTCATAACTCAAAAATTACAATTTTTGAGTTGTGGCACTTTTGTAGCAAGTGTGCGATATCAGAAACCTGTTTGCATCATGAAAACGAAGCTTGTTGCTTTTCTTTGTTCATCCTAGCTATTTATGAAAAATAATTCTTTTTTTCAAGTAAATTGTATCAGAAAAAGAATCTTACATTTCTATGATTCATGAAATCTGTGTCAGAGAGTATAATTGGGGAATACCAAATTTTTCTCACTAACTGTGTACAAAGCTTTTTCTCATACCTCTGCACCAGTCTCTCAAATAAACATTACGTAGAGGGAAAAATCTTTTCAAAGCAAAACAAAAGAAAAATGAGACAGCAGAGGGGATATAAAAATTTAGGACTTGTTCCACTTGACTCAGTGCGCGTTCTTATTTCCGTTTATGAGCTGCTGTTTGCTCACCTGAGCTTCAATGGCAAGATCTTTCCACAACCTTTCAGAAATCGACGATTTATAGATTCGTGTCGTATTCTGACGTTTGGTGGACGCTTCACTCTTGATGTTCTGGATTCGGCATTCCTTTGAAGTTAGTACGCACGTAAGCACGAATACGAACAAGAAAAGAGGCATTCATATTTCCGATGCTGGGTTTCAAGTGGAAAATTGGTGAGAGGCCATTAAGGACGAAACCGAGAGAATAGATTTAGCGGAACAAAAGTCGTTGTTTAACTTAGTTCAACAGATATGTTAATTGTATTGTTTGTCATTAGGAGCATTTATTTCTAAAAATATCACAGTGGTTCGAACCAATTGCACATGGACTGTTGCTAGTGTGCTGTTGTCGTGTCCCACAGCCGTGGGAAAAGATGAGTGCTATTGCCTTACAGGAGGTTGGACTTCTACGACAGCACACGGTAGATGGCACCCCAATTATTAACAATAACTTTTAATGTAGAACAGAGGACGAAAAAACAGTGCTCTTGTATCCCCAAAGGTTCAGATTTGTTACGGGTACGTGGAAGACTTTGTGAATACGACAGATTTAACTCGCACTGGTCACTCTATTAACGTACCAGGAGGTTCTTTGAGCTTCCTGCTATCAAACTGGCAACTCTCTAGTCATAAGTCTAACATTTACCGATAATGTTACCTCAGCAATATTTTACATTGTTCCAAAATAATTATAAGTACTTAATTTGTAACTTAAAAAAAAAAAGCTGGCACCTAGAACAGCTAATGGTCTTATCCGTTTCCACCAAGGAAACGAATCTCTACATGTGTATTTAATCGTTGGAAATACACTATATTCCAATTCAGAACGTCTGAGAAATATTTGGCTCAATCAATGCCCCTCCCTTCTATTGCTTTACGTTGCTAATGTTTGCTTGAAGAGTTAATCAAACTGGGACAACATTTAAAATGTCGTGGTTTTGTCTTTTGACCAATGCGAATGACCATGGTGACATCATTAACCTGAATATTTTTCTTGATATTATACCAAAACTAGTTAACGTTTACTTGAATTTTAGCTAAAAAGGGCACGAACAGTAACTGCTTCAAATTTTACTCCAATTGATTAACAAGAGCAATTTTCTTGGCACACGAGTGAACCTTATTTCTGCAAAGGAAGAGTAAAAAAAAAAAAAAAGTTGGAGTGAAAAATCATTACATTACAAACGATTTTGAGCTGGATTTCTCTATTTGGGTCGTTTATATCAAACGGTTGCTGTATTAAATGTATTTACCTTGTATTTTGATTGGAACATGGTTTAAGTCACTCACACCAACACACGTCTGCGAGTTTGATACTAAACGGCGCTATCTTCCTATGTTTTCGATGATGAAGCAGCATGTTTTTCTTTTTAACTCTTTTTTCTTATTAATTCTAAGTTGACATACAATTAAAAAGCAAATCGCACAACTTCATCATATCAGACATGGGAAGTAATGCGGTGGTTAGCCCAAGATGATGAACATATCACTATACCTACGATCTAGGACTGTAGATTTGAATAGTGTCGTCAGAAGTTTTCAAAACCATTTAAAATGTTTGAAATTATAGAACATCATTGTCCTTAAATACGAGCCTGATTATGCTTAATATAAGCCAAATAATAAAAACTAGAAACCGACAAAAATTGTTATTTCTTAGAACCCGGTATAAATTTTAAGCGCCAGATAAATTGCTTATGAGAGATTATAGACAAATTTAGTGTAACATAGCTTCTAAAAATGTCTTGTTTTGGGGAAAAAAAACAGTCGCCAATGTATTTTTCCTAGTTGCTCGGCAAACTTGTCCGATACTGAGTATAAGTATAATTTTGCTAATAATATTCAATACATTTTGAATCTCCTTAGGAATATGCGGTCTATAATAGGCATAATGGACCGAAAAAAGTGCTCTGTTTCCAAATATTAAGCAAAGCACATTCGAATGTAAAAAAAAAACATCCGACATACCATCACGATATCCTAATCAGTAAAAGAAAAAGAGAGAACGGTTAAAGATTTTCTCGCTAACAACGCACTGAGAGGAAGACCCAACGTTGTGCAAAGTTCGCAAATCTTCCTCTTACTACTTGTCCTCCAAAAGAAGTAATGAACTTTCCAAAGACCAGGCTTCAACTTATCATAGTCAAATTATTCATGTTTTCTAAAATTAAAATCATACTTACGTCTTTGAGCTCTTGTTTGGTACACCCCTGGAAAAGAAACAGGAAAACAGGTCATGCATTAGCAGTTGATTTATAAATTTTACTGATGAAGAGTTGGTACAAAAACATTGCAACGACACAGAGGGGTGTTTTTGAGCTTAACATAATATCAACAATAATTTGCTCTAGTTAATGCCTTGATTCACGGTAGGTCTACAGTAACAATGTGCCAGTTTTTCACTTTCTGGCACGAAGTAAATTGTAAGAGAATCGTGGGTTCGATGCCAGAGACCAAAAAGAATCCATCAAGTTTGGTTTGAATCTGATGGGAGTCTTTTCCTTTGGTGAATATAATATACTTATTGTCCAATGAGATGAGAGAGAGGGGGGGGGTCTTCGCGGCCCCCTTCTCACCAAAAATATCCTAAAAATTATACAACTCAGAATCCAAGCCCCTAAAGGGTCGGACCTAGTTTCTGACTAGGCGTATAACCTCTCGTCGTTCCTTGTATTTGTTTGCCGGAAACGATTCTATCTATTTCTTTTTGGATTAGAACTGCTACAAAAAGTCGTTTGTACAACCAGACACATAAACGTATCTTCACCCTTCCTCTGAGGTTCAAGTCTTAAGCTCGCCCCAACGGCATGAATTTTCAAAGGCCTTCAGTCATCCAGACACGCAGACAGAGAGACTTTTCCAAAAAATGATCAAAAGTGTTTTACCAACACTTAAAACATGGAAACCAAGAAAACTAGGAGAACTTCACGAAATAAATTTTTTCCCCTATCTGCCTCGAACATCCAAAGAATAGAAATCGAACTTCAATTTTCTTATACATAAAACTTGCTGTCTCATTGAGTAAATGTTCCTTTTATGTCAATTGTCATCATTTTCATTACTGAAGCAAGGTTTTGTCGAGTCACTCATTTAGCGAAATACTGCAATCAGTCTCGAAACTATTTCTGGTTATGTTTTAAAATCCATATTATGTAACGCATGTGAGAAAGTACGACGAATCACACACACACGCAGACAATTTTTTTCCCTCTTTTTCCTCTATAGTATTTTTTTTTTTTTACATTTAATACATTGGATATGAGTATTTTGAATTGAAAAATATAAAACTGCATTTTCGATTTAACATTTATTGGTGAGAATCAACTTCTCATTAAATATTGGTGTTCATAATGAACTATTTGACCGTCTCTGATAAGTTAATACCTTTATATAAGCAGGGTTGCCAAACGTACCGGATTTTAAGGGATTATCCCGTATTTTGAAACACTGTCCCGCGTCCCAGAGAACCTTGATATGGGTCGGTTAAAGTACAGTATGGGTCGGTTAAAGTATTCTCACCAAGAGCTACATGTGATGCCATTTAGCGAACAAATACGCATTTTAAAATATTGATATACACCATTTTTACAATGAACGACAAAAATGTAAAGTGCAATAATTTTTAAGACTACTTAAGGCACATCCAAACTTCAGAAGAGTTGTTACAGCAGCAAACCAAGTAGAAAATATGATTTTCCTTTGAAAAATAGGATTGATCAACATTATATGAGAATAATTATTATGCTATAATATTAATAAAACGAAAGTTTTTATAGCTAAAGATATTGAATTTTGCTTTTTTTTGTTAACTTCTTGAAATTAGTATTCTTGAAAAAAATATGTTTTGAGGTAGGCGGGTTTAAAGTTTTTATTGATAATTAAAATGCATAAGATGCTTTAGTTGCTTGCTCATCTTACAGTCTAATTTTGAATTATGAATTGTGTTAGTGTTTCTTCTGAAAATAATGTGTACTTTCATATTTACATCTATTCTTAATCCAAAACGTGCGTTTTTTGAGTTGTGCCACTATTGCAACCCATGAGTGATATGACGTAACTTATGGCGGAAATAACTGCTTCCATTGCTTAAATCCATTTTTAGAATTAAAAAAAAAGTTGGATCAATTGGGATGCATGGAAACAAAATTTGAATGTTTCAATCGTAGATCCTTCCTTTTCTTTTAGATGAATTGAAAGTTAAATTTTGTGCATTGTGTCTAAGACTGCACTCTCCGAGACTATTTTCCTCATGACGTTCATGAAGGTGGATAACCGCAATAAACACTATCAATTGAGAAGCATAAGAAGTTCTGTACCAACTAAACCCTATCTTTAGCACATATGTTGCAAGCGACCCGCTAGATCATCCGAATGTAGTCAGAAATCATTAAGAAAGAAAAATCAAGCAAAAATTAAACTATGTGCTTAACTTATGTAAAATACACACAGAGGTGTAATTTACTTCAAAATTTAATCTTCTAAACCAAAAGAAAGAAAAACTGAATTGCTTTCATTTCTTCACAGATTATAGCATGTATGGAGTAAATAGAAATACCTAAATTGTGCATCAAAATAGCAGGGTAGATGAAGTTCATAACTAACTGTTTTAGTAGCCTTCCACATTTAAATAAAACGAGTTGAAATCAGTTTCTTCGCTTTTGTCAGTCGGCTGGAGAGGCATATGTAACATCACTAAAATTTAAAACACAACTTTTTTTTCGTGTCATTTTCAAACAATGATGACGCCTGAACAATTGCTTAGAAACTCGCGTAGCTCACATAATGTCTTCTGTCTATTGTTCACTTACCGATTGCTTAGTTCCAAAAATCACTAAATTGCAGAAATAGAGTTTATGTCTATTTTCCTCATGTTCCTATTTCCCTCATTTAACCCTCCCCCCCCCCAAAAAAAAAATCACGAGAAACGATTGACGTCTGTGTAATTAAAATTAGCATGATCTTTTAATTTTAATAATTGTGTTTAAAAATATTCATTTTATATTCTTTTCTATTACACCCAGTTCCCTTGGAAATTTGTTTGTATCAAAACTGTAGCAAAACTGGTTTACACATTAACCACTATTTAAATTATAATAAAAGGTTAAACATTTAAAAGTTAATTGTTTTCTTTCTTTTCTTTAAATGAAATATGAGTTTCTAGTTGCTTTATTGTGTTTTATGGCGCAAGAGCCTTAATAGGCTATACTGCGCCTGAGTTTCTAAGTCAAATTTGACAAATATAAGGGGGAGTGGGAATTTTCGAAAATAACTTTGACTCTTTCATAACAACAGAATTATTGTAAATACACAAACAACATAAGATTATTTCGAAAGAAAGCACCCTTATCGAATATTTTGGTCTTTTGCTCAGCTCTCATGACAAAGTAAAAAGAATTGCTTATTCATTGTGCGTGGGTAAGAGGAATAAATTAGCTTCATTTAGATGGAGGAAAAATCTCCACTTTTACGTTTTTTCGGATATTGTTGGCAAATTATTTCTTTAATAATATTTAGAGTTGGGGTCTATGGTAAGAATAGGATATTGTTGCAGATTTTCCTTTGACATTTCAAAACTAATGCCGTTCGTCTTCATTAAAAGTATTTGTACTTTGCTGCAATTGGATACGTTTTAGTTCCTTTTGCTTGAAAACAACTTTTGATATCCTTTGCTAAATAATAAGATTGAACTTAAACCCAACAACATCATTTCATCATTTTCATCCCTTTCAACACACTTTGTATTTCTACACACACACACACACACACACACACACACACACACACACACACACACACACAAAAGGGTGTGTTTGTGTGCAATACAGAGTGTTTCAAAAGAGTTTCCGATAAACTTACAGGAGAGATAGAGTACACCTCGACTACTCTGGAAAGTTGAGCTATGACCTTGTCCATGTTTATTTGTTTTGGGGATGATACGAAAGGGTATTTGGAGCTAAATACGCTCCTTTTTTACTGAGCCCTCTAAAAAGAGGTAAAAGTTATCAAGATCATAGCTCAACTAACTACAGGAGCACTATACTCGGAATGAAAGGGGAGGGAAGTGCCTTCAGCATGCTACAGAGAGCGTTCTAAGAGAGTTCGACAGAATATTTATTTTTTCATTTGGTGCTGAATGCAGAAACTCATTTTCTGTTAAAACAGTAGAGCCCAACCTTTTCCCACACTTCATATTAAGATGAATTTCGCGCGTCCAGAATGCGTACAAACTTAAAACATATTTAAAGACTTTTAAATAACTTGGGAAAGGAAAGAAAATTGTAATTCAAGAATTAATATTACAAAGGCTACTTGGTTATTTTACTGATCCGAAACTTCTACATGTTTTTAGAAACCAATTTCTGACTATGTCTTCACATTCCCAACAACCAGTCACAAGCCCGCACTTAAGTGAACGACTGTTTTGTAAAATTTCGGAATTTAGTTTTCGATTCGTAACACTGAACATTATTACAGATCGCATGGATCAGTTTCGCGGGCTTATCATGGATCAGTTTAGCGGGTATTGCTTTATTTTTAGCGGAAATCAAACAAGCAAGCTTGTACAATAAGCTGAAGTACAATCGATGACAAAAAATGAAAAATTTGCAGATATTGAATTTTTTTTTCCTAAGATAGAAAAGTGGATACGATATGTTAAAACAATATAAATTTCCATAGTACATACGCCAAAGCTATTTTTAAAAAGTTATGACTTAATAGAGGCCATCGTAATTAGCAACAGATGTAAAAAGTGCACTTCAATGTATCTTCATTTTTCGAACACAAATATTGCTTAAATTATGCAACATTTTAAGTGTTCGTATGAAGAGCTTGTTTAAATGTTATAGTTTCACAAATCAATGTTTTTTTTTCTAAATAAAAAGAGTTACTTCTAATACTTTTACTGTTATTATTATTCATTTTTAGGAAAAAGTCAAATATCTTGTTTGAAAAAGCATCTACTGCTCAGAATATAGTTCAGAAATATTAAATAAGTCCGGGGTTCCGATTTAGAAAATATTAAAAACAAAATTACATGTTGCAAAATTAAGATTAAAAATGTGTCTATTAAACAAAAAATACTCTTACCGCTAAAGGCCAGGATCACCAAAAGTAGGGCAGACCGTTTCGCGTCCATCCCCGTGCACAGAAGAAGAGAAAGTGCGCCACATTGTGTATATGATTTTTTTAATATGTCAACAAGTGGGAACAAAAGACAGAAACATGTGTCGGAAATCCCTCGTCTTTTCAAGCGAATGCTGTTTACGCTCGGTTACACTTTTCTGCAGTTTTTGTTGCATTGCTGGAAAACATCCCTTTCTGCCTTTTTACTCACCCGAGTGCTACATTGTGTACGAACAATTGCACATAGCTCGGATGAAATCGGTATGAAGATGGGGGAGAAGCCTATACGGGGATGCATATCCGTGAAAAAGTAATGCATATTTTGCCGGAAAATTAATTCAGGAAACCTTTTTTTTTCTTTCGGTAACTCAACCCCCCCCCCCTCCAAATACTCACAGCAAAGATTTTTTTCTTTTTTGTTTTGTTTCGTTTAAAATGCTTCATTTGTTGCAGAATCTTACACTGTCTTATACTGAATTTTTTTACTTGTCGGCAATTTGAAATTTAAAATAATAAAGAAAAAAAAAGATAGTAAATAAATCTTTCGATAATTGTTTCTTTGAACAACGCAATTCTGTTTTATAAAATGGTGAAAAAATATGAATGAAAGCAAATAAAAAAAAAAAATAATGTGTTAAAACTATTGCAAAGATAAAACAAGACAGGCAGGTAAGATTCATCGCAAAAAGAGAGAAATTACAATCAGGGCTAGAATAAGGAAGTGTTTTTTTTTTTTTTTTGCTTTTATCCCAAAACAATTATTTATTCAGTCACAGCACAGGCATAAATAAAACCTCCAGCTTAGATTGCTTCGCCAACAAATTCCTGAAAAGATTTTATCGTATCCGAAAACCAAAATGCAGTGGCACGGTTGGATAGAGCGTTGGATTAGAAACGCGAAGATCGTAGGTTCAATCCTATGGGTTTTTTCGGTTTTGCTTGAATTTTATTCAGCGTTAATTTTGATCCAAGTTTCCAAAAACGTATAGTTTAAACTCATTGTAAGATTTTAAATCATAGTTGTACTGTTGCATTAAAACTGGAAATGAAAATGTTTATTTCAGCATGGTAATTTAGTATGAATAACCTTTCTTCAAGATGCTTTTTCGTGTTTCCTTAATACTTCATAAAACTACGGAAATACGGCATTATTTTACTTTCTTTTAAATGGCGAAAAATAACAATTCACTTCGTATCTTTTTCTCAAAATATTACCGTTAAAAAAATTGAATTTTTGAATTATTGCTATCAAGCGGGAATGCCTCGCACGGGTTAGTTATCTTATTAATTTGTATAACATATGGTATTTAGAATAAATGGTAAATTTTCAACTAAAATAAATTTACAACAATTTTTGAGAGAAATGGTGTGAGAAAATTCTTACACGACGAGATCTCATGTCAATCATTTTGATTTCTGGAAGTTTAATATGAAGATTCTGCTATTAGATTTCATTACCCAAAACAATTCTTCACAAAATCCCAAAAATTTGATCTTCATACAGGAACGCTACAATACTTTGTATCAGGGATTATCTACCATAATTATAATGCAAAATTTAATAAAGTACTCCAGAGACATAAAAGAAAAAACTCTATGACCATTTAAGCCCAGTACCGGAAAACTCCGAAACAGCCCCCTGTAAGTGTCGCTCTTTCATTACAACACCTTCGTAGCGGGGAAAACAGCTACAATAGTTTCGAACTTTCATTTAATTTTCAAATCAATGTCCCCAATTTGTTCGAGACATAAGGAAGCTATAATTACCATTAACGTGCCGTGAGTATGAACTACATATGGGCTTTGATTAATTATTAAAAAATAAGATTATAACAAATATCTCCAGAGACACGGTTCAAAATAAGCTCAACAACCCGTTAAGCCCGGTTACCGGAAACTTCGAAACAGCCCCTGTAAGTGTCGTTCTTTCATCACAACACCCTCGTAGCGGGGAAAACATCTACAATAGTTTCGAATTTTTATCCAATTTTCAAATGAATGTCCCCATTTTGTTTTAGACAGAACGGAGCTATAATTACAATTGACGAGCCGTAAATATTGATATTAGCTACATATAGTCTTTGATTACTTATTAAAAAACAAGATTATAATAAATATCTCCAGTGACACGGTCCAAAATATGCTCTACAACCCGTTAAACCCAGTACCGTAAAACTACAGAACAGCCCCCTGTAAGTGTCGTTCTTTCATCATAACACCCTCGTAGCGGGGAAAACAACTGTAAGGGCCATGCTCCACATCGACGTAAAGCAGAAAAATTAGGCAGAAGCGTAAAATGGATTCAATGGTGTTCCTATGGAAAGTACCCGGATTTTCGGTTTCTGCCTTCAGTTTCGGTCGCGTTTTACGCTGATGTGGAGCATGGCCCTAACAGTTTCGAACTTCCCTCCAATTTTCAAATCAATGTCCCCACAATTTGCTTGAGGCACAACGGAGCTACAATTGCAATTAACGCGCCGTAAATATATTAAAATTAACTACTTATGGTCTTTGATTACTTATTAAAAAACAAGATTATAGTAATTATCTAGAGACATACGGTCCAAAATAAATTCTACAACCAGTTAAGCCCAGTACTGGGAAACAGCGCCCTGTAAGTGTCTTTCTTTCATCACAACACTCTCGTAGTGGGGAAAACAACTACAACAGTTTCGAACTATTATCTAATTTTCAAATGAATTCCCCCCCCACTTTTTTAAGCCAGAACGGAATTACAATAATGGGGTTCGTACTTAATTTTAGAAATAAAAATAAAAGAGTTTTAAAGGAGAAAAACGAGATTTTGAAACTTTTTACTACAATTTGAAACAAATTTACTTTAAATTCGAATTATTTTTATAATGTTAGGACAAGTGTTGCTGGGAATATTGTATCTACCCATTCTGTCCTTTCCCCTTCTTACAAAAGTAATTACAGGTCATCTTTAGTAACATTAGGAGAAGGGTTGGGGTTTCAAAACCCGAGCTTCAAAAAATGAAATTGTAGACTGCTCTTGATGTTGCTGGGGGAAGTCCAAGCGTTTACGAAGCATTTCTCTCTTAGAAATTTTTTGAAATTAAAGCTCTTGAAATGTAATTGTAGGTCATCTTTGATGATACTAGGGAAATTAATGGAACCCAAAATACTAAGCCGGCATTTTTCGAAATAAAACTTTCAGGAACTCAATTTTTGACCACATCCTTGATGCTGTTGAGCAGAGGGGAGGTTCAGAGACAAAGTCTGAGTTAGAGTCGTAAGATTTGTTTAACTGGAAAAGAGAGGAAATTGATATGTTTTGAATGACTGTCATAGAGGAAGATTATGAAGTCGTAAACCAAAACTGGAGGAGTTTTAAGATTTGGGCACTAAAATGTAGAAATTTGAAGGGCCATTCAAACAAATCCCTTAAATGAAGGAGTATTGAGGGAGCGTACGAACCCTGACTTCTTAAAGGTCTTTTTTTTAGTTGTTGTTTCCTCAATACTTCATAAAAATT
This sequence comes from Uloborus plumipes, assembly GCA_038373865.1. Lineage (NCBI taxonomy): Eukaryota > Metazoa > Arthropoda > Arachnida > Araneae > Uloboridae > Uloborus > Uloborus plumipes. The sequence continues at coordinate 17,260 of JAXGGA010003526.1, read as the reverse complement.
AATCGAAAGTAAGGCAGCATTTAATTTTCTTTTAAATCGGCGAAAATAAAAATTTCCTTGCACCTGTTTTTCAAAAAGGTACCGTGAAAGTATCGAATTTTTGAATTACTGCTGTCAAGTGCGAACGTTTCGCGCAAATCAGCTAGTAATTCGTATTATCCCCAAGAAAAGTAAAAGTGTAATTCAATTAGACCCTTAATACAATTTCAATTAAATACCTACAGCCGTTGATAAACAACATAAACTCTATAATAAGTAAAATTATGCATCGACTATAGGTTTTTAATAAAATTCAAATAAAATAACCTACAGCCGTTGCAAGTAATAGATCTACAACAGATTAAACGAGTCGGAAACAATTCCTCAAATCACTCCGCGAATATTTCTCCCACTCTGAATCGTGAAGAACCGTTGTCTTGGGAACGGTCCTAATATAAGTCCTTAAAATAAGTTCTAATTTCTTTTCAAGCTCCGATCCTTTGAAATGTGTTGCGCTTACTATTCCAAAATTTCTAGATCGGGCCCAGAAATTATACAGAATTTGATACAGAAATTTCCCTATCATGCGCCGCCATCTCTATTCGGCACTTTTCAATTTCAAAAAAATTGCGTGCAACTAAGTTTCGAATTCAGTACGTACTAAACGAATTCAATTACAGCAACTTTCCCGTCCATCCTCACATTGTGGCAAAGCTGACTGACAGCATGTCCTCGATGTTCTGTCCACCCCCTGATGGCAGATGACAGTTCGGATTGTCACGGTTCGCCTTTGTGGTTCCGAACCAGGATGCTCCACAATACACCACGCGCAAGGTCAGGTGAGTATGCAGGTTAGCAGGGGAAAAGGAAACCGTATCGATTGACAATAAATACGAAAAGATCACAGAGGTTGTGATGACCAGTTGACATTCATTTTTTTCGGCACCACTTTCATTTTTCATCAAGTTTCCTGGGAATGCCACCGTTCCTCTAAGCGCAACAAGTGAGTCACGCGATATTGATTCCTTTTATTTATTTTCTAACCCTTTGGCGCCATTATCCCCTTTGAGGGGATATCATAATACCAGCACAACACTCAGATGTCAAATCTGAGGACAAAGTTTAGTCGTGATTCCGCGGAATCGAATAATTCCGGTGCATCTTTTTGAAAAATGAAAACTGAGCTCAAAATGAATGAATTGTTATTCTTCTAAAACACCATTGAGGGGCACAGGGTCTTCTAAATCTCGCAAAGGACCTGCCTGTTTAGTCAGCAGTTAATATGGGTTTGACGAGAAATAAGCAAATTGGCGACATTTAGTATCTAATAGATAACTCTAAAATTACTAAAATTTATTGGAATTCTGTCATACTTTCTTCCTAGAATATAAATGGAAGCTGCTCCGATATTGAAACTAGTTGTTAGTCAGCCGTGAGTTCAAAGAATGGCTGTTTAGCTGCGTTGCGAAGTTTTTGTGCTGTAATTTCTCTTAAAGCCTTTACCATGCTTGGGACAAAATTAGTACACCGTTATGTTAACTATGCAATAATATTTCCTCAATAGCTGGATATTTCAGAATCAGCAGATATTTTAAAATGAAGTCGGAATGTTTTTTATAAACTTCGAGCCATTTGACATGAACGGAACACCCATAGTAGTACTAACAAAAAGTACTAACATGTACTAACTATATGCTGGCAAAGTACTAACAATATGCTGAAAGTCTCCATTTATCATATGAAATTGCTCCATTCTTTTGGATAACAGATCAAGTCAAGAGTGCGGCTCTGATAAGTTGAGCTGCGACTCTAACAATATTCACTTTTTTTTAGGGTAAAAAGGAAGTATAATTGGTTTAGAGTTAAGATGGGTTACTTTCGTAGTCATTTTGCTAAAGTATTCCAACCGAAAGCTGTGACAAAAAAACGTCCTTTATCACTAAACACCCCAAAAAAGGTAAACATTATCCCAAGCAAGCTCCATCAGCAATCTATACTCGACTGCAACCTTTCTTGACAAAAACATCGTGACGTTTGCGTGACGTTAGCCTATGAAAAACGAGCTAGATAAAACGTCACAGCCTACTTGGCGAATTAGAGGAGATCGCTAACTGCTTGTGAGCTCTTATTGGCTTCTCCCGTAGTGACGTTGAGTGTCAAATTAGGTTGCTTTCTAGTATAGCAGGGTAGACGTCAGGCTACTTCAGCTTAGTCAGAAACTAGGGGCCAGCCCTTGAGGCGAACTAGCTCGGGAATCGGAGTAATATTATTTTTATGCGTTTTATTGGGACCCTTCAATTTAGTCTAATATAGATCAAATGTAGAAATTTGAAACTTAGTTCAGAAAGTTTCATTACTGATTCACGAGACATAGCTACAGTATTATTTGAGACTGTAGTAATGTTTGAAAGAAAATTTAGCAACTTAGCATAGACGCTACGTCCTAGAGGGGCATTTTGAGAGCATAAGTATGATAAAAATCTCGAAGATGAATGCAATGAAAAAAATTTCTAGCAGTGAGATTGAAACTGTTAGGCTTCAAAAAAGAATATTAATGGAAGAAAAACTAATTAGTTATGCACGGAAAAATAGCAAATGAAGGAGTAAAAATAATCTTGAAACTTTAATTTTCTACTAATAATATTTTTACGGACTATGAAAGAGTAGTGGAAAGAAGAAGGTAGTGCTCCTCTGGTAAGTTAAGTCTTGATGATGTTTGACTTTTCTTTGCGAGTTCAGTAAAAAATAAACATGTAATTGGAGATAAATTGGGTTGGAAAACTATATGGAAGTAATCTAACACAGTACAGCGCCAAATACCCCTCCTTGTTGCCCCCCCCCCTCCAAAAGAGGTAAACATTATCAAGGTCATAGCTCAACTTTTCAGGGTGTCTAACCCATTTGGCCTGTAGGACATCTGGCATAGAGATTTTGATGAGTGGGTACCTCCCATTGGGTTGGGTCAGGTGTCAATCAAACCGAGGGGTGGTCAACCTAGGGATAAATGCAGGGATATTCTCTCGGAAGTTTTCCCCCATCTGGTTCTCTTTTCCCTACGCGACACTTATTTTCATTCACCCACGTGGCTTTTTTTGCTTTTGCAAAGTGTAGCTCCTTCCCATATGGTCAAAGATGAATTCATATAAATTTATTAATTCGTCCAGAGGAGGCAAACTTCTGATTTGCAATAATTATGTTTACAGAGTTAATACGAAAAGCAAAAATAAAACATTTTGGAAATGTTCCTTCGATAATAAATGTCGAGGAAAAATAACGACGAAGAACGTGAACGATACGATAGAAAAAATATGTGAAGAACACCATCACCCGCCAGATGACTTTTCTTTCATATTGGGATAAAAAAAAAAACTTAAGGAAGTGAAGATGCATTTTTTTTTATCTGGTTCTAAACCACAGCTTAAATTATGCTCACAAAAATAGTTTTCAGTGGAATGTTTAAAATCTATACTACTTGGTATAATAGGTAGTTTAGATTTTCTAAATAACCAAGAAAATTCCAATTGGGAAAAAGAAGTACGTCATCATAATGCTACATTATTTATAGTACTGTACACACACTCTAAGGAATTTTTATTCAATAATTCAACTAGAAAAATTGATTATGATTTTATGCTGAGAGAGCTTAAAAATATGCATTTCGATTGGAAGAAGCAAACTAATATTGCAGTTTGAGTACGCAAATAAGGTGCCTGTTTATCTAGGGACAAGTAGTGCGAACCATTCCAAAAGTTATCTTCAAATATAAAAAATTCACAGAATTAAAATGTGATCGAAAATAAAAGTACTTAAAACTGTCATTGAAAAGAAAAGCAATCCCATTTAAACTTTTGAAAGGCCATTTGCAATTTTTTTTTTCTCCCCTAATGGAAAACAATCCGTATATTCTAAAGTACTTAACTTTTGTTTTACTTGTACTCAAGGCGAATTTCAAAAAAAAAAAAACATCGTCTCAATTCACCCTCAAGATGAATGTATCAACTGCACTGACACTAATTTTTAATTTATTATTCTTAAGCAGTTATAACAAAATCTTTGTGAGTTACGAGGTAATAATGCTGTTTAACGGCAATGAAAAATTATAAAACGAAGCGAGGATGTAGGAAGTAAACAAATTTCAAATTTCACTCTGTCCCTTAATTCCGTTCACTTTGCTTCTGAATTAAATCTGAGGCAGATGAAAAAGTTGTGTTCGAAAAGTCTGACCGGTTGCTAACCAGAAGCTTTCGTAAAGATTACCGGTAAGTCGATCGTGGTGTGAAAACATTCTATGGACAACACTCACTCACTGTCCCCGGTTGATTATTCATATTTAATATTTTTTTTTTTACCAACATTTGCTTCATGTCGTAGAAAGAACACGAAATTTTAAGGCAACCGTCATTCCGGCACATTGTAATCATTTCGCTTGCGCAAGTGACAGAATGGTGAAATGGCGCAAGTGAAATTTCGCGTTGAAGAATTTTTCTTTGTCCTTTTTCATCGGAAACTTACTTTGAGAACAGCAAGTCAGTTACAAAACAGTTTCCCATTATTCTGAAAAATTAGTCCGAATATTTAAAAATTGATATTCGGGATTTCACCACAGTCGAAACGTACAAGAGCAGAAGCGCTTGGGGTTTTTTTTTTTTTGGGGGGGGGGGGAGTACTTTTTCAATTAATTTTGCGGAACATAAGTAAACCTTTAAAACTAGTTAATTGTTAATAAAAGCACACACACGATAAAGCATATTTCAACAAAAATACTCTGGTTTGCTATCTGACTAATAGTTCAGTCGGCGATCAATTGAAACGAATATATAAAAATCATGAGTTTCGAATGCAAGGATACATAATATCACAATTCCTTTGTTAATTCTTCTTTGATAGGAAAAAGTGACTTTTTTTTCAATAACCTCATTTTAATTTTTATGACAATGCTTCATCTAAGTAACGTTATGCATTATAGTAAATCATTTTGGGAAAGTTTCATTTAACATGTCAAAAAAGATGTTTTACTGCCATATTCGGAGTTAGCGCGTAATATTTCCGTACTTTAAAGTTGTTTAATTGCCTTTGAGCTTTGAGGGCTGTTTAAAACATTCTTAAGGAACCTCATTACAACTTTTTGTTACATAAAATATTATAATGGAGGCAGGGGAGGGAGAAGTACAAAATATGAATATTATTAGTTTCCAAAACACCAGACCCTTTGGACCCTTCCCTTGGCTACGTTCTTGTGTAAAGTATTGCAAAAAGTCCACTGCAAATTTTAATATTATTTTCGAAAAGATAACAAGCTTACTTTCCAAATATTTATAAAACTGTTCTAACCGGTTACCTTAAAATTTTAACGCAGTCGCTATCCAGCGCATCAGCGCTGGATAGCGACTGCGCCCCATTAGCGCTGGAAAATACTTTCAGAAAGCTACACATCGACAGTTAAATATTATCGATGTTAAAAAAAATGAAATAATTCGTTAAAAAGGCATTTTTTACTTGTTCAATAGTAACTCAAGTTTTATGGAAGCTACAGAGTTGTATAATAAATCATGTTAAATAGAACTGCAAGAAGTTAAATACTTTTTGAGATGAAAATAATCTTTGCAAACTTTTAAAATATAAAACGCAAAAAATTTTCAGATACTCTTTTCAATTTTTTGAAAAATGAAAACATTTCTCTTATTTTTGCTTTTACCGTAATGTATTAAACTCCAATTTTACGAGAGCTCTTGGAGTTCTCAAGTAAGTTCATTTTAAAGAGAATCGAATTAAGTTTAATTTGATATGTAATTTAACTATGTTTCGAAAAAGAATCTTTTTTTTTACAAAACACTATCTCGAAAATGTTTCAATTAAAAATGTTTACCGTTTTGGAGAAGTTTTGAAATACTTATATGATTTTTAACGCATTTTACTTCTGAAACGTCTTCCCCATGATCAGCATTTACTTTACGTAAAGTATATAGGTCTCCTCATAGTCCCACTCAGATAATTTTCAAATATATTCATTAAATTTATTTTAAATCCTATATACTTTTACACAATTTTAAAACGTCACTATTTCAAAAATAAAAAAATTTGCATATAAAAGAAATTTTTTCAAAAAGTATTGAAATTGCATTAAAATTGTGCATATAATTCTCTTTAAAATGAGCAATTAAAAAAGTCGGTAGCTCCCACAGAACTTAAGTTATGATGATTTCAAGTCTGCCAGTAAGGTTAAAAAAGGGCTTTTTACTGAAATTCAAAAAATGAATACTGAACAATCCTGAAAGTTATAAATTAAAAAATAAATAATAATGTACACATTTGAGATGCCAAAGAGCGCCAAAATTCGTAAAAATCTGGTCGTGATTTTTTTTTTTTTTTTTTGCTTTATTTGATATGGCGTTACCCTTCGTTAAAAGTTTCGCCAGATCGAAAGAGAACTCGTTCTACAACAACGGTAGAAGAAAAGTCCCTAGAAAAATCCCTAACCCCTTCTGAGTAAGAGGGGAAGACATCAGCTGTCAACTCAGGGCAACTCAGCTTGCCGGATATCTATTGTTCATTGTTAAGTTCCTTATCGCTTCATTCATAGTGACAGTCTATGCGAAACGTCTGAATAGGCCAGAAGTGGTATGAACCCTTTTCAGGAGCATTATACAAACTTAAATCCACTCATTAAGTTATTTTCAGGAAAAATATTAGTTCTACCAAATAAAACAATCTTACGTTTTCTCATTCTTACAAAAATTTTCGGTCAGTCAACCAAACAGAAATACTCCTGATATATTTATTCATTTAAAACAGCTGGTTTGCAAAATAGCCATGGGTCTTGAAGGTGTCGTCTGATCATTAGTTAAATCGAAATTGTAATGGCGTTACTGTAATTAATAGACAATAGGACGGGGGAAAATAGCAAATAGGTATTTTAGGTAAGACATCATACAACATTAAAAAAATTCTTCCAAGAAACTTTTCTGCAAACGATTTTTTCTGAACTTTTAGATAAGCGTTATTGAAAAATATGAAATTATTACTTCCTTTTACTCTGCATCGTTCCTTGTAAAAAATAATTCTTAAAATTTTGTTCTTTTTGTATATTTTATTATAACAACAAAAACCTCAACAAATAAAAACATTAGATTGGACAAATAAATTACTTCTGGAATCAGGATCTCACTTCAAGAAACAGCTCCCTATCTAGAAAAATACATACATTCAAGCATTTATTCCTTTATTCTGCTCGTTTTATTTTTAATTTGCTTACAGAGGTCATGTGGTAACATCGCCTTCAGCGTAATCTTGGAACCTTTCACGCAGACGATAATTATCAGTTAAATTGAATTCTTAATTCATATATATGTGTCATTGAACTTGGTAAGTTTGTTCTGTCTGCTAGGAAGTCCGACTTTGAAATGCGCAATTGCCCTTGAGAAGTATTTCATCATTACATCCATTGCGAATTCAACAAAGAATTCTAAAACTACACAAAATAAGCATTATTACATTTATTGCTGCATGAAGGCTTTTACAACAATTTTGTAGCATTCATTCCTTTTTTCGCAACAGCAAGCATAATTACATTGTAAAATATTCAATGACATAATGTCACGCATTTTTGATCTGTTAAAAGTTTGTGTCCGTTCTGTCTGGTGCTTCGCGTGTGTTTATGAAAATGCTCAACATATCCGTAAACAAAAAATTATTTTTACCGTCGACCTTGTTTGTATTTGCGATTTCATAAATAGAACTTTACGCAAAAGCTTTCACCTCACGTTAAATTTTAACCAGAAATGTATTGAATCCAATTCTTCCCATAATCTTATTTTACGTTCTCTTTTTCTTTCATATCCATTGTTTTATTTTTTCTCATAATTTTCGTAAAACTGACTTACTTACTCAGATTTAAAGGAGGTGAACTCAAAAGGCAGCTTGACTTTTTCATATGAACTTTTTTTAACATAAATTGTGTAAAAAAAAAGTCCTCTTACCGTTGAAAAAAAAATCAAAACCCTAAATTGCTCGAAATTCACCAATGGGCGATTTTCTGTAAACTCGTCATTTTTCACACGAAATCTGTCCGGGCACGCTTTTTACTTTCTTCTATATCTAATATATAGAAGAAAGTATTGGTTTCGTGAAAATTTTCGAATGTCGAATTTTGACGGATTTGCACGTTTTGAGGTGCGCTGAGTCCATTTCGACCATTTTTGGAAAATGTCTGTCTGTGTGTCTGTCTGTGTGTCTGTCTGTCTGTGTGTGAGTCTGTATGTGTGTGACCAGTTTTTGTGGCCGCGCTAGAGCAAAAACTACTGCATGAAATCGAACAAAAATTTTTGCACATATGTACCACCATGTGAACTGGTGCACCTGACTTTGTTTAGCGAATTCCTCCAAGGGGGGTGGAGCAATCGCACGTGCTCTGCGCGGGGGTGATTGCTATATCTCAGGAAGTAACCGGCGGAATCAAACGAAAATTGGTCCATAGGTAGACCCTACTGAGTACAGGTGCTGATTCAATTTGTTTGTCAATATCTTGAAGGGGGTGGAGCAATCGCACGTGTTCTGCGCGGGGGTGATTGCTATATCTCAAGAAGTAATCGGCGGAATCAAACGAAAATTGGTTTGTAGGTAGACCCTACTGAGTACAGGAGCTGATTCAATTTGTTTGTCAATATCTCGAAGGGGGGTGGAGCAATCGCACGTGTTCTGCGCGGGGGTGACTGCTATATCTCAGGAAGTTACCGGCGGAATCAAACGAAAATTGGTCCATAGGTAGACCCTACTGAGTACAGGTGTTGATTTGATTTGTTTGTCAATATCTCGAAGGGGGGTGGAGCAATCGCACGTGTTCTGCGTGGGGGTGACTGCTATATCTCAGAAAGTAACCGGCAGAATCAAACGAAAATAGGTTCATAGGTAGACCCTATTGAGTACAAAAGCTGATTCAATTTGTGTGTCAATATCTCAAAGGGGGGTGGAGCAATCAAAAGTGCTTATTTTGTCATTGCACCTACTGTATCTCGGGAAATATTGCTGCGATTTGAATGAAATTTGGAATAACACTAACTCATTCTGGAAGCAAGCATCGATTAAATTTTGGCGCCAATCGCCCCAGGGGGAGGGTGGGGTGATTTTTGCGCTTAGTCAACAATGCGAAAAATTAATTCATTAAAAAATCGCTTTCACGCTATTTAATTATCAAAACAGCTGAAAACTTTCAATGATTTGAAATTTTTAACTATTGCCAATTTCTTTTTACTAAAAATAAAATGTTTGCAATTAATCTAAACAAGGCTTTTGCAATGATTTCCAATTTCGCTCATTGATTCTGCATTTGCCGGGTTATTACGATAATTGGGAAATTGGAGCTGCTGTCTCCAATTATTCTGGCGAGTACGTATTTTATTTTGTAACCGGAATTCATAAGATAGATATAGAAGAAAGTTTCGTGACGGCCACGACAGCTAGTTTGAAATGTTCGTATAATTATAATACTATTGCTCAGAAAATAAATCTATTACTTTGGTTTGAAAGAGGGCCATTGAAGTTTGTATTTTTCTGATAAATCATGATAAGGGGTAAGTCCCCCGCCTAATATAACTAGGCAGGGGACTGTGCCAGGTGACTGTGTTTTTGCTCTTTGTTGCGTAATATCTGCAAAACTATTGGGACATAATTAGTTACGAGACTACGTATAAATATAGGCACAAATCGTGGACATAATAACTAATATGTTTTATAATTAAATTAATTGACATTAATAAAATCACTTCCCAGAGGACTGTTTTCGCAACTATGATGCATACTTTCATCACAAATGTGGCTCCTAAACTAAGCAAAGTAGCGTTTCAACACCGTTCTTGGCGATTTCGGAAAATTCACACTGATTATTTTAAACTTCATTCCAAAAAGAATTTGCAAAAGTTATAGAAGCAAAAGTGCCGACTTTGCAAAAGTGCCGACGATATACTGAGGAAGATTTTTATCTATGTCTTAATAAATTAGTCTAAAATTCTTTTACTGCGAAAAAGTTTGTGATAAATTACTTAAATTTTTACAATGATTTTATTTTTTGAAATTACCTCTGCAATTTGACTATTTTTCTTGAGATAAACAGGAAGGAAACATTACCATCTTTCTGTTTCCCTTTGTTCATACCATTGTCGTTGGAGGTACAATATGGCAAACAATAGTTGACAATTTCAATAAAACTTTAAAAAAATAAATAAAAAATGAAACATCACAATTTTTCTCCACAATGTTTGTTCCTTGACCGCCATGTTCTGCATGGTGCGTGGGGCCCTGCAGGGACTGGTGTGCAGGTCCGGGTTAGTGGAGCACCGCGACGTGAGACGTTGGTAGAGTGCCAAACTGAAAAGATGACTACACGGTGTTTGAGGTCAAAAAAGGAGACACATAACAAGTTGCCATTTCTCAATTTATTAATATACTACAGGGGTAAAAAAGCAAAGGTAACATGGGTCATAGTTAGAGCTTGAATTTTTTTCCACCTCAACAATGCACACTTCACATCTTCAGCATACGGAGCTCTGAACAGTCTGGAATACTCTCGGCATAGTCAAATTTCCCCGTGACGGGAAAGCATTTCCAAACACTCATTGCGATATGATTTCGCATCGTTAGGATGCCTTTTACCCCTTCTAGAAGTTTTGCAACACTTAATTGGGACACCCTGTAGAGATTAGATTTCTATGAGGTTTGTTGAACTCTTAGCACTTTTTTCTTATCCACAGCTTTCAATTTGTTATTTCAGAATAATTTATGCCCAAAAATGTCCCCATTAAATGTTTGAAAAAAAAAAAGATGCTTTTTAGTCCAGAAGAATTTTAATGCATTGGAAAAAAAATGATAAAGTTTCATCAACAAATGTTTTTTGCCCTTTTTGTTTTTAACCGACTTCAACAAAGGAGGAGGTTATCAATTCAAAGCGTATATTTTTTTTTGTTTGTTCGCACATAACATCTGATCTACTGAACTGATTTGGACGATTTTTTTTCAAATCGATAGAAGATGGTGTAACTTAGGTACCATGTACTCATATGACGATATTTGTTCACTAGAAAAAAAGTTATTATGGAAAACAGTAAATTTCATGTCATTTCCCATTAAATGATTAAATTTTCAATCCATTATTGCAAAAACAGCAATATCAATAGTAATCATGATGAAAAATTTGAACCAAGGCTTAACTAAATCTAACATGAAACTCATTAGCGGTAACGTACGTAGTATGTGTTAAAATCTTATGAACAACGAGAAACTAGAATTGCTTTGAAATATAAATTAGTTGACAAACCGTTGATATTTAAATGGCTTTGATTAAGCTAGTACACAAATAAATACCAGAGAATAACAAAGATTATTTTTTAGTGTCATTCGTTTATAATTTTAGACGCGTTGATAGTTTCTTCCTTTTTTACTTTCTTCTATATCTAATATATAGAAGAAAGTATTGGTTTCGTGAAAATTTTCGAATGTCGAATTTTGACGGATTTGCACGTTTTGAGGTGCGCTGAGTCCATTTCGACCATTTTTGGAAAATGTCTGTCTGTGTGTCTGTCTGTGTGTGAGTCTGTATGTGTGTGACCAGTTTTTGTGGCCGCGCTAGAGCAAAAACTACTGCATGAAATCGAACAAAAATTTTTGCACATATGTACCACCATGTGAACTGGTGCACCTGACTTTTTTTAGCGAATTCCTCCAAGGGGGGTGGAGCAATCGCACGTGTTCTGCGCGAGAGTGATTGCTATATCTCAGGAAGTAACCAGCGGAATCAAACGAAAATTGGTCCATAGGTAGACCCTACTGAGTACAGGTGCTGATTTAATTTGTTTGTCAATATCTCGAAGGGGGGTGGAGCAATCGCACGTGTTCTGCGCGGGGGTGATTGCTATATCTCAGGAAATAACCGGCGAAATCAAACAAAAATTGGTCCATAGGTAGACCCTACTGAGTACAGGTGCTGATTTAATTTGTTTGTCAATATCTCAAAGGGGGGTGGAGCAATCAAAAGTGCTTATTTTGTCATTGCACCTACTGTATCTCAGAAAATATTGCTGCGATTTGAATGAAATTTGGAATAACACTAACCCAATATGGAAGCAAGCATCGATTAAATTTTGGCGCCAATTGCCCCAGGGGGAGGGTGGGGTGATTTTTGCGCTTAGTCAACAATGCGAAAAATTAATTCAGTAAAAAATCGCTTTCACGCTATTTAATTATCAAAACAGCTGAAAACTTTCAATGATTTGAAAATTTTAACTGTTGCCAATTTATTTTTACTAACAAATAAAATGTTTGCAATTAATCTAAACAAGGCTTTTGTAATGATTTCCAATTTCGCTCATTGATTCTGCATTTGCAGGGTTATTACGATAATTGGGAAATTGGAGCTGTTTTCAATTATTCGGGCGAGTACGTATTTTATTTTATAACTGGAATTCATTAGATATAGAAGAAAGTTTCGTGACGGCCACGACAGCTAGTTTTTAGTTTATTTTATGGAGCATTTACTTAAGAAAATTAGGTGAAGTTCCGTAATGGAAACATTACCTTATTTCATAAGTACACTTACACTAAAAAGAATAAAATAAAATAATTTTGGAAAAAAATAGAACCGACTTCAGTTGGAAATTGCTCTAAAAAGTAAAAAATAATTTTTTTCTTTGAACACCATCGAAACTACTTTTAAACATAAGTTTTGAAGTCGGCGCAAAAACGATAGGTCAAATGATATTTAACCATATTTTGCCAACATTTTTCAGAGAAACCATTGAAAATTAAAAGCAGAATATTTGTACCATTACACGAATGTGTGGTAATGAATGAAATGTATGCGAATGCTTTTAAAGAACCTGAATCCATTAAAATGTATATAGTTGAATTATAGTTGCGTATGATTCTTATACATTGTTTTTGCGCCGACTTCAAAACTTATGTTTAAAAGTAGTTTCGATGGTGTTCAAAGAAAAAAATTATTTTTTACTTTTTAGAGCAATTTCCAACTGAAGTCGGTTCTATTTTTTTCCAAAATTATTTTATTGATTAAGTAACCCTTTTTTCTAAACTCTCTTTAGAAATAATGTTTTCGTGATTTTAATTTAACTAGTTTAGACGCTGCACGGAAGCTATATTTAACAAATTCATGAAATTTTTTCTGCAATTATAATTAGTTCAACGTTGGAAACTATCATACCTTTCGAGGAGACTAATGTGATTAAAATTTTTAGTGAGCCAACTTTCAACCATGGTTGACCATCATAAATTTGTAATTTATTTAAATAGTGTCAATTCCTTTAGAGAACTAAGCTGTGTTTAAAACTTTTAAAACTTATGTTTTCTTTTCTTTCTTTTTTTTTCTTTTAAATGATGGTTTTGCATCTATTTTTTAATTATGACCTTTTGAACATACCTCATGCCATAAATACATATCTATGAAAAAAGAAAATGTCAAAAGACAATTGAAATCAAATTTTTTCCACTAAAACTCAGTACAATGTGTTCTTTACAAACATAATGTAAAAAAAAAACCCCTCTTGTACTTATTCCCCAGTTATGCTGAATACCCTGGATTTCTATGATCACTTTACCCGTCCACTAGATCTTAATATTGTTCTCTATAATAAGATGGGATAAGCAGAGGGGTCGACGAAGGAATTTAAGGCTAACATCACACCCTTTATAATAAACCATGTGGAAATTCTAGTATGGAGACAATTATATGTACAAGTTTACATGTGAAGGTTATTATGACTGAAAAACCACCAGACAAAATCTCCAACCAGAGACCCTCCGATCAGTAGAAAAGGGGGAAGTTTCAACCTATTAGATCAAAGATTCTTACTTTGACTGCTTAATGTTGTCAAGAGACTTACAAAACACAAAAATTCACTGTCGCCGAATTTTAAAAGTCAATGATTGATTTTTAATGAATTTTTAAAAACATCACGCGCAAAAAAGCGCGCTTTGAGAAAATAAGGTGACGTTGCATGGCTGTACTTTCAGCCTTTCGCTCACATAAATTATATTGCAGCTGTACGAGCTTGTCATTGTGGATCTCCCCCCCCCCCTTCCTTTATTAATTAGTTCAAGTTTATAAATTCACTATGGAGAATGGATTCCTCAAACGGCAACGCAAAAACCTGCCACGAGTGTGGTTTTAAACTTTTTTCGGAGAAAAAGGTAATCAAAATTTAAAAAATCTGGTATTGACCCCACACTACTTCTTTTTACGTGTAAATTTCTTAGTAGTTGCCTTAAGTGTTAAAAAAAGTGCTTGGAGTGAGCAAGGTAACAATTCAAATATTTGCTCCCCTAATCTGCCACGAAACAATGCAAAAAATATTTTACAATGGTTAGTTTTCTAAATATTGCTAATTTTAATATCATTCAGTGAATTTTTCGCAAAATATCGCCAATCGCGCTAAGTTTAACCCAAACTCAAAAAATAATTTTTTTGCCAAATTTGGCAAAAAATTTGCCAAAATTTGGCGATATGTCGCCAAGTTGGCGTCAAACACTTGGCGACAAAAAGCTTGGCGACATGTCGCCAAGTGGTCGCGCCAATTCATATCACTTGAGTCTGTATTGAAATTAACATTGATTTACCCCCAAAAAAGGGGTAAAAGACCCCCTTGGGAACATTCGAATGCAATCACAAGGGGAGGTGCACCCCCATCAGAGCCCACATACCAAGCTAGAAGCTTCTACGGCATATAGTTTTTGAGTTATGCGACATACATACGCACATACATCCGCACATAAGTATACACAGACGTCACGAGAAAACTCGTCGTAATTTACTCGGGGGTGGTCGAAATTGATTTTTCGGCTGTTTGTATGTTGTTAGGTACATATGCACGTGCTGATAGGTAGAAAAAACTACGCGACATTCATTCGGGGGTGAGCAAAGTCAAAATTTAGACCGAAATTTGAGTGAAATTTTTTTCGTGATCACAACACTTCCTTTACTACGTAAAAGGAAGTAAAAATGCATTACTTGGCGACTTTTGTCCATTACGAGTCCTTCATGATCATCAGCGCTATGAATATGAGAAAAATCTGTTTTGACCACTACCACTAGCCAAAGGCTTTTCGATAGATTGGCGACGACAGTCGAAGAGCGAAAAATCAAATCAGCCATATGACATAAAACGTCACTTGAACTGGAATAAAATATTTTTGAAAAAAAAAAAAAAAAAAAAAAAAAAAAAATAGAACCGGCTTCAGTTGAAAATTGCTCTAAAAAGTAAAAAATAATTTTTTTCTTTGAACACTATCGAAACTACTTTTAAACTCAAGTTTTGAAGTCGGTGCAAAAACGATAGGTGAAATAATATTTAACCATATTTTGCCGACATTTTTCAGAGAAACCATTGAAAATTAAAAGCAGAATATTTGTACCATTGAACGAATGTGTGGTAATCAATGAAATGTATCCATTAAAGTTTATATTTATAGTTGAATTGTAGTTGCGTATGATTCTATACATTGTTTTAACGCCGACTTCAAAACTTATGTTTAAAAGTAGTTTCGATGGTGTTCAAAGAAAAAAATTATTTTTTACCTTTTAGAGCAATTTCCAACTGAAGTCGGTTCTATTCTTTTTCCAAAAATATTTTATTTCATTCTTTTTTAGTGTAAATGCACTTAAAATAATCAAAATATAGTTAGAAAACTAAAAATTACGCTTTTAAATAAAGTTCAGAATAAAGTTTGAATTTAGTTGAATTTCATGTTTGATTCAGCTAAGCCTTCATTCAAAATTCTCATTATCATTGTTATTACTGTTTCATAGCAACCACGTTTTGTAACAATGGATTTCATATTTAATCATTTAGGACAAATCGCTTTAAATTTGACTACTTATTAATTGATATCTCCGCTAATTAAAATCGGAGAATTATACAAATTAACACTAATGAAGAATGAAAAATTACCAATCTATCGGTACCTGATTCGACTTTCAGTTCACTGGCGTTCAGGAGAAAGAAGCAGGACATAGAAATATACTCGGTTTTTAATACAGTCGACGCTCGATATAACGACCGTCTCCGTCCTACAGAAAACGGTCTTTATAACGAGTGGTCGCCATAAGAGGTAGAACATTAAGTATATTGGGATACAGTTGTGGGTTTTCTCACCGGTCGTTATATTAGGATAGTCTTTATAACGTGTGGTCGTTATAACGAGCATCGACTGTATAAGTAGATATTTCAAAACAATGCATTACATAAAGATAAAAAGATCATAGAAATTAATTGATCCAGAGAAGCCTTGCATTCAAAATTGTTATTATTACGATTACTGTGATCCCGATTTCTATTTCGAACGATTTCTGCAGATTCCCGCTGTCAAACCCGGACCAAGAGAGGATGGGACCAATTGGAAAAACAAAAAAAGAATTTTTGAAATCGGTCCATTCGTCTCCGAGTAATCTTATAACATACAAAAAAAAAAAAAAAAAAAAAAAATTCTCCGACGAATTGTATAACCTCCTTTGTTGAAGTCGGTTAAAAAATTTAAAAAAAAAAAAGAAAGAAAAGGTGAACTCTCACTTATACACCGCCTCATTTATGCGCCTTTTTCACTTGTACGATGATTTTCAATGGTCCCTGCACATTCCGTAGCAAAATAATGATAATGTCACTCGCTTGTGCGTCGCTCTAAAGATAAATATTTCACTTATGCGTCGAATTTTTGGCATGAACTAGAGTTCGTAGAGGGACAATTATCTATTATGGATCATTTTAAAGGGAACAGTTTGTGATTAGGTATGCTATAGTTTTTGTTTTCTCTTTATCGTTGTAATTACATTACAGTAATTGCGAAACCGTAGTAATGTGTCCCTTTTTATAGAAACATTCTTATTCATGCTCTCATTAGAGCTTATGTTGCGTTTTAGGCCGTTATATAGCCTTGTTCACGTATGCGTCTCTTTCACTTATGTGCCTTTTTCTGTTGGTCCTTTGGGCCGGCGCATAAGTGAGAGTTCACTATACTAGTCGTATCGCATTTTTTTTCCACCAATGACGTTCAGGGAATAGTCAAAGGGTTAGCTGGCCCGCCTGTGACAAGAAACACTTTTTATCAGCATAGCCGTTATCAATTCACGGAAAATAGTATATTGAAGTTTTCAGCAATGATTACATTGTAGAACTAGTTGAGGAAAAAGTGAAGAAATTAAGATTAAAAATTGAAGGAGAGCAAGGACAAGATTTGGACAGCAAACTCTAACATAGCTGAAGATGTCTTTATACCTACAAGCTCAAGC
>JAXGGA010003525.1:0-101277 GCA_038373865.1 Uloborus plumipes | reverse complement strand
CTACCTTTTTTTAAGGGATGGACCCCTTTTCTATTTGATTGACCCCGGGCCACTCGTCGCGGTTGAATTATAAGTGGTAGTGCGGCAGAGGAAAAAAATAGGTTTTCTTCATTCAAGAAGCAAAAACCTGTCTACGTTAAGCGATTTTTGATCCAGTTTCAAAGGGAAAAATACATTTCTTTGCACAGGGCTCGGTTTTAAAAACTTTGAGACATTAGCTTCAACAAATCAGCAGGGACCGCTTCTAATTTGCAATTGAAGAAAATTTTGTGAAGTCAGAAGAACCGTTTATCTTTTAGTCATTTCACATGCATGACTACAGGCTGCAGTACCAAGCTGAAAACAAGTGTTATTCAATACTTACTTCACTCATGCTACACATACACACGACAGGTATTGTACACATAGGCACAATCAAAACTTAAATTAAAATTTATGTAGATTATTACAAGTTTCTTTTTTTTTTCTTTTTTTGCCTAATTCATTAAAGAGATCTCTCCTTGTTCTTCAAAATATTAGTCAACAAGTACTAGGATTAAATTAAAAATTTAAGAAACAGCGTCCATGATTACCGACCTCATATTAAAACGAACTTAACTGGTGAGCAAGCACACACACATTTTAAATTAAAATATATTTATTGTGTTCCCGAGAGGACATGGTAAACACGTCTTGTAATATTTTCTTGTCGCAAAAGCAGAATAAAGAGGGAAAATTGAAAATTCTATTAAAATCCTTCTACTAAAATCAATTACAAATATTTTAATTGTTAACAAATAGAAACTAGTAAACAGATAAACATTTTAAATCATTGAGTTTTTTTCCCTCGTCGTCAAACATTAGTTTCCAATCGTGTAAAGTTAAGGTTTAGCCGCATTTGCTAGAAAACGTCATAATTCGAGTTCTATACAACATAGAATTTCCAAACATATTCTATAAGATGCAGAAAAAGTGTCTCTTTCTTTTGGTACTATTGTTTTAAATTTTCAAATAAGCTTTCACTTCAAAAATTGGCAAAAACTTTTTATAGGATTTTAACTAGTATCTTCGTTGATTATTTATTGTTGTTCAAAGGCTCGATCTATCTAAGAGCACTCTCGATTAACTCTCCTTTCAAGGAAAAAAAATCAAAATCAGTCCATCGTTTAGGGGCTAGAGTGCCACAGACAGATACATAGGCACGTCAAACTTCTAAGCCTCTTGTTGCGTCGAGGGTAAAAAATGTTTGACGGCCCTCCAAAGCCCCGAAATCAGACTTCGTGTACCTATTGGTAGATCAGGCTGTGTGCATGCAACGCTAGTGCAATGTGATAATATCTCCATCACCTTTTATGCAAGATCATCAGAGACTAAAATTGTGCGTTATAGGCGTTGCTTCGAAACACAAGTGTTATTAAAACAAGATATAAATCCAAACCTTAATAAATAGCCTGATAGGAGTTTTTCTGTCTCTTCCTTATTCTGTATAAAAATCTGTGTAAGACATCCTAAAAAGTTTTAGAAATTCAAAATATCATCTAACATTTGAAATTGAATTTAAAATTGGCGATTTGAAATAGTAAGACTAGCAAAAAAATTAACTTACAGACTAGCAATGAAATTATTCGTCAACGCTATATTTCCACTTATTAATTTCAAGTGTTTAATAACCTCCTCATTTTTTTTAATTTAAAATATTTTTAGCTATTCCAAAAGATGTTAATTTTCTCATCTTACAATTATTTTCGAATGCCCATATGTATAAGGAACTAATTTTCTTCGACAAAACTGAGATGCATAGGTTACTTCTTAAATATTGCGCAAAGATTAAGAAATATTTCATCATTTGACGTATGTAGCGCATAAAATAATATCCAAAAAGGAAAACCAATAACGAATTAATACAATTACAATGCATAAATAGTGATAAAAACACTAAATTGCACTTAATGTTCAAAGTATAATTTAATTAAACATTTATATAAATGTTATACATTATAAACATGATAATAACAAGAAGTTCTGTCAAGAACTAAACGAGCCTACTTTCCCGTACATCGACATCTGCATTCTCGCATCTGATCCTTATTCTCTTGATTATCTGAGACTGAAAATTATGTCAAACATACGGTTTTAGCACTTAGAGCTGATTTCGAAAAGCAAAATATGCGCCTCTCATCAAATGAAATAGACACGTAAAAAGTAATAAACGAATAAATAAAGTTTTGTCGCACCTTTTAAAGAGTAACTGTTACAGTTCCTCCGTAGAAAAAATCCTCCATCGTTTTCAAAAAATAAATAAATAAATAAATAAAAATAATAATAATAATTTTAAAAAAATAAATAAATAAAAGTACAAAGATCATCAAAACACATTTTATCAAAGAAAGAAAAAAAAAAAAAAGAAAAAAAAAACTCGTCCGTTAATAAAATGTCTGGAATTTCACTTTTAATCCGTTGCCAGTTGTTAAATATAAATAAAGAATAAAATGTTCTCGTGAATGAAAAATATTTGTTACAAAAAAAATCGTCTGCAAAAAAAAAAATAATAATAAATAAATAAAATAGAACAAATGAATAAATAAACAAAAAATCGTCTGCACGTTCAGTCATTTTTTTTCTGAGCCTGCATTTCCGCTATGTTCGCGAAGTCGGAGTCGGAATCAGAGTCCTCACAGAAGATTACTCAGAAAAGTACTTTACAAACATTATTTATCAAAACCATTTTCTTACAAAGTTAGTTTGAAGGAAATCCGACTTTAAGTTCAGGATCAACATTCAACTTAAATTCCCCGTAGACGCTAATGTTAATTTTTTTTCTGAAAGGTTCAATATTGAACGAAAAATGGTTTAAATCAAAAAGCGAAATACGGGAATGTATGGGAAAGCCTCTCCGAGATCTTTCAAACAAAAAAAAAGTTTATTCCATTCGGACGGTTCACTCAAAAGTTATTAAGTGGGGAAAGGTTTCTTGAACGGTTCAATGTTGAACGAAAAATTGTTCAAATCGGAAATGTAGATACGGGAATGAAGTATCCTTGATGAGATATTTCGAACAAAAAAAAGTTTGTTCAAATCGGATTGTTCACTCAAAAGTTAGCATCGCGGGACAGGTTGTTTGAACGGTTCAAATTTGAACCAAAAATTGTTCAAATCGAAAAATCAAATGTGGGAATGAGCTGTACTCGCCGAGATCTTTTGAACAAAAAAAAGTTTATTCCATTCGGACGGTTCACTCAAAAGTTATTAGGTGGGGAAAGGTTGCTTGAACGGTTCAATGTTGAACCAAAAATGTTCAAATTGAAAATTTAAATACGGTAATAAAGTATCCTTGCCGAGATGCTTCGAACAAAAAAAAGTTTGTTTAAATCGGACTGTTCATTCAAAAGTTATTAGGGGTGACAGCTTGTTTGAACGGTTCAATGCTGAACGAAACATTGTTCAAATCGAAAATGTAGATACGGGAATGAAGTATCCTTGAAAAGATCTTTCGAACAAAAAAAGTTTGTTCAAATCGGACTGTTCATCCAAAAGTTAGCATCGCGGGACAGGTTGTTTGAACGGTTCAAAGTTGAACCAAAAATTGTTCAAATCGAAAAATAAATGAATGATAAAATAAGGGAATGAGCTGTACTCGCCGAGATCTTTCCAACAAAAAAAAGTTTGTCCAAATCGGAATGTTCATTCAAAAGTTATTAGGGGGGGGGGACAGACAGACAGACCGACAGACCGACCGACCGACACACACACAAATTCCCCATCTAAATACCCTACTTTCAAATTTTTAATATTTCGATATTCATTTTGCCTTTTTATTTTTTTAACTTGGCGATATTTTTTGGACTTGGCGATATTTTTAGATGCATTAAGCTACTTTCAATACTTTTTTCGTCTTTAAAGTAGGCTAAAAATGACATCGTTCCGCCCAATGTGGACCAAAATGGCGCACGATTCTATTCTTTTGTAAGTAGAATTCAGACAAAATCCATGCAACAACTTAATTAATCATATCTGATAAAATGGACGGCAATAAAAATCAAAACCTACCACACCCCTTGTAGTTGAGTGTCATGCAAAAAAGGAAATGTTTCAATCTCTAATAATATCATGTCCATCTATGTTCCCAAGGAATATGTATCTATTTGCGCTAAGCCATATTTCGTTTTAAGAGCCTTTATGAATCTCTGTCCATTCATGGTACACGAATTTGGGACATTATTCTCATGGTAAAATACTATCATCATAAGAAATTTAATGATATATATTATGCGCTGTACCATAAACTGGAGCTAAACACATCGAATATTTCCTTCGCTTATTAATCATTTTTAATAGTATTCCATTTAGACGAGCCTAACAAAGTTAAAAGACAAAAAGAGAGATAAAAGAAAATGGCGCTATAAGAAATGAGGTTTTAACTTATTTTTTTTTATGCTTCTTTCATGAGAATTTCTAATTTAGAGTACACGCTGGAAGCAGGGGTAAACCGACTTAACTTTTTTGGGAAGAAGATTCTTAATTAATCTACTTATATTAAAAACTGAGTATCTTTCTAACTATCTTTCTAACTATCTTTCTTTCTAACTATCTTTCTTTCTAACTATCTTTCTATGTCACGCTTCTTTCTCCTGAACGCCAATGAACTGAAAGTCGAACCAGGTACCGATAGATAGGTAATTTTTCAAGCTTCATTAGTTTCAATCTATATAATTATACGATTTTAATTAGCGAAGATATCAATTAATAAGTAGTCAAGTTTAAAGCGATTAAGCCTAATAAATGATTAAATATGAAATCCATTCTTGCATTGCAAAACGTGGTTGCCATGCCATGAAACAATAATAAAAATGAAAATGAGAATTTTGAATAAAGGCTTAACTAAATCAAACACGAAACTCATAAGCGGGCGACTTACATAGTATTTTTATCGCTAGCTACTTGTAATATTTTGAAACATTCATTTGTTGAAGAGCCATCTACTTATATTAAAAACTGAGTATCAATGTCTGCTTTTTCTCCTTTGAGCGAGCTGAACCAAGGGCGGATCCAGCTTCTGGTTAAGGAGGGGGTCATTTTCGGAAAGGGGGGGTCAAAGTGCAATTTTTGTGCAAAAATGGGGTGGTTTGGCAGTTTTTTCGTAAAATAAGTCCCAAAAATGCAATTTTTTGCTATATTTGGTCGGTTAAGGGGGGGGGGGTCATGATCCCCATGACCCCACTCTGGATCCGCGCCTGAGCTGAACTTACTGAAACTTTCCTCACCATCTTGAAGGCGCGAAGCATCTCAATAATTCGAATGATTTTTTTTATACAGGAAAAAAGTAAAGGCGTGAAGCGCCTGTTAGCGAGCCGCCTTGGCGGGGAGTAGTTTCTTGACATTTTCCTCACTACTTTCAGGGCACGAAGTGCCCGTGCAACGCCGGGCCACGTTCGTGGTACGTCTTGAAATCGAATGAACATTAAATTATATCAAATAAAACTTCAGAATGAGGTAAAAGTTAGAGAGGGGGGACGTTATGCATCAACATGCCGCAGGAAGCTAATCTAGCTGCCCTGGCAGCTAGTAATCATATAAAAACTGATGCCAAATTTAACCGATTGATAAAATTCGGGGATGCACATATACCAACCTACGCCTAAAAAAAAGAACATGAATAATCATTATAAAAAATATTTTGAAAACATTCAATATTACCGAACCGTTGCCTAAGTTTCCGAATCATCAGACAAAATTTGCAAAATAAAGAAATTTTTGAGGAGTCATAGTGACCTCCTGTGACCTCTAATAGGGTGTTGGAAAAAATCTACTGTGTGTGAGAAGAAATCTCTTAATTAATCAAAGTGTTGCTAAGAAATTGTTTACATTATGTGAAGATTATGAACGAGTGTACTCGGAAAGTACCAACAGTTTCTATAAAAAGGTACTAATTGATGTTTTCAAGATCAAATAATTTATTCAAGATAAAGTACAGTATTAAAAAAGTCCTGTGCAAGAATTCACTCTAAAATGAGCATTAAAAGCTTGAGATTGTCACCACAAAACAATGCAATGGAAATAAAGACTGGAAAAACATTACTTCAAAAAGAATTCCCCAGCGTGCGTTGAAATAAGGTAATGAAAGTGATTTCAGAAATTACGTGAAACTCATGAAACTAGCAACAAAAACGATTAAAGATTGCTTCTCGCTGCATATAAGTTCTGGTTCTCTCTTTTGTAGTGCATAATTCTCTGGCCAATTTTGATTTTCAATTTTCCCTAATTGCCAATTAAGCATTTTTTATTCAAAATAACGGAAACTTAGGATAACATTATATAAAAGTAGTGAGGTTCAAAAAGCTCAAAAATTACTCATTTTTGCTGACTTGTTTTTCTAAATTTTATTGATACTTCGAAATATAGAGTAGAGCAAGCAGGTTGTTTCCCCTGTATTGACACTGTGCTGGCAAAGAAACGAGTTTTACAGAATTTATTCATTTTTATTAGTCGTTAGAGAATGAAATAAAGAATGAATAATATTGTAGAATAAGCGAATGAATGAATAAAAAGGTGAATTAGTCAGTAAGAAAATGTGAATAAATTAATAAATAATGAAATGCTGGCAAAGAAACGAGTGCTGGCAAAGAAACGAGTTTTACAGAATTTATTCATTTTTATTAGTCGTTAGCGAATGAAATAAAGAATGAATAATATTGTAGAATAAGCGAATGATTGAACAAAAAGGTGAATTAGTAAGTAACAAAATGTGAATAAATTAATAAATAATGAAATACGACGTGATTTATTAAATGAATGCATAAGTAAACGAAATAAACTATATCACCTTCCCCCATTCACTGCCCCATGTGCATTGACAAATTACATTGGACATTCAAAATCAAAACATAACTGATATAAACTAATTAAGGACAGCAACTGGACATCAGTAGATCTGACTTAATCCTTAAAATGACAATAATAAAAATTTCAATTTATAATAATAAGAAATATTTTTGAACCAAGAATTTTACTATAAAGGTATCAAGTATTTTGAAAATGACTTTATAATTTTTTTGTTGATCTTTAGAGCTATTTATTTTTTTAAAGGATTCAAGTATACTAGGTGACCCGTGCGGAATTCCGCAAAAAAAAAAAAAAAAAAAAACTCTAAACTTAAAATTTAATACGACAATTTTTATTGGCTTCATTTGCACAACATCGCCATCTACTGCCGTCGTTCTGACAACTTTTCAAAGAGATCAAAGACACGTTCACTTTTACAACTACTACAAAAGTGATACCCTATATTAAAATCAAATACCCAAGGCTACTACTAAACTAAATATCGCAAAACTACCATAGTATTTTGAAACCATAAAAGTTACAATTAAGGTTTACCGAGCTAAGCCTTGCCTTGAAATGTCGCATTTAAAATTGATTTGAACAACAATGTAACGATTTTGACAGTTGAGCAAAAAATTTAACTTTTTCAAACTTAAATCGCTTATAAGTCGCTTAAACGTGGATTTTCGATATTCTCGTTACGCGGCGCTAGCGGAGAAACGTTCTAAAGAACGCATTTTTTTTTATCTTTCGAATGAAATCAAAATGGAGACGATACGACAATTATTTCGCTAGATAGAGTCAATTTTGTGCCCAAAAATTGAAGTTCGAATAAAAAACGAACCGACACTTTTTAGAGTGTGGGTCTAATTTTCGTCAATAGCCCGCGGGATAAGCTTCAAAATCATAAATTTTCTTGCAATTCGATAAAGAAATGAGCGAGTTTCGACCGGGTATAGAATTCGGCTTAGAGAAATAATATATGGAGATTTCTAGGAACTTAGTTAAAATATTGCTAGATAGGTGGCGCTGCTAACTATTAAAATATTTTACCATTTCACTTTGCCCAACATGCCCCTACTAGAGAACGATGTGTGCTTATTGAATTTTTTGAAATCAATTATATGGAATATATTAATCAATGGATGTAAGAGATTTTAAGACTTAGTTGACTCAGGCTCTTTCTTCATTTTCAAAAGTTTTTACCGATCTCTTAAAATGCATTTTGCACTTTTTAAGATTATTAGGATTTTTTTTTTTTTGAGGTGGCAACAGGCAAGTGATTTCTTTTATTTCTTTTTTTCCCCTTTTTTCGCATTATAGCCATTGATGATGATGATCACTAATTTTGCCCTGTATTTTGAATACTTGTTTCTTTTTTGGCTTAGGAATGTTAAAATTAC
This sequence comes from Uloborus plumipes, assembly GCA_038373865.1. Lineage (NCBI taxonomy): Eukaryota > Metazoa > Arthropoda > Arachnida > Araneae > Uloboridae > Uloborus > Uloborus plumipes. The sequence continues at coordinate 93,076 of JAXGGA010003525.1, read as the reverse complement.
TAAGCTTTGAAAACTTTGCCCCCTTTTACACTTCACCTTAAAAATAACTTAACATGGCAGTAAAATGAAACATCAATTCTAAGTGAATTCATAAACTTTTTTATATGCCATCTCAAGCGAAGAAACGAATCAAACCTCACTTAAAATTCAGACCGAATGCGCGGTAGAAAAACGTTCATAACATGAAGAAAAGCCCCAGTTCCGCTATTTATGATTTAGGGATAGCCCATCGGCAATGCACGTTCACGAAATAAATTCATCTGCAAATTCCCAGGGGTATCATTTAAAGGGGAGGGGGGACCCGCGGTCAGTCCTTCCTTCCCCCAGGGGACCACCAGCTGCCAGGGTCAAACCGACGAGACCGGAAAATTTCGGGCGCTATATTCGGCGCGTGCTAATGGCCCTCTGTAGGAAGGAGGGAAGGTGCCACCCCTCTGGGTCTCCGGGGGACGGGGCTGCCCGCATTCCGGAAATAATGGGCCCCCGATGTGTTTTTATTTAGTGGGTATGGATGGGCTTTTTGAAAATTCGACACGACGTCAGTGATTTTGCTGCATATGAAATGTAGGACAAAATTAATAGGTGAAAGAAAATGGAATAAGTAAAAAGGAATTGATTATGTGTTTCCCCTATTGAGTGGGTGTTAGGTTGGGGTTTAATTGCACCAAGTTGGTTAATGATGAAGTCGATTTCCTGGTTCTCAAACGTTCTGGAGTTTATTGTAATACAAAGTATAATAAACTCCAGATTTTCGGTATTCGGATTATCTGCCGTTCGGATTATCCGTGGGTGTGTCACACTTTTCTTTTCTTTTTTTACGTTGATAATTTACTGAATGCAGAAACATGCGAATGCATTATTGGTCGTTTTTAATCCTTTGTGTCCCAAATTAATTTAGCAATGAATTTTTATATATTTCTTTGTTTTTTACTTCCTTTTACGTAGTAAAGGAAGTATTGTGATCGCAAAAAAAAAAAAAAAAAAAAATCACTCAAATTTGGGTCTAAATTTTGATTTTGCTCATCCCCGAATGAATGTTGAGCAGTTTTTTCGACTTGCCAGCACGTGCATATGTACCTACCAACATATAACCAGCCAAAAAATCCTTTTCAACCACCCCCGAGTTAATTACGACGAGTTTTCTCGTGACGTCTGTATGTACGTATGTATGTGCGTATGTATGTCGCATAACTCAAAAACTATATGCCGTAGAAGCTTCTAGTTTGGTATGTAGGCTCTGAGGATGGTCTAGTTGTGCACCTCCCCTTGTGGTTGCATTCGAATGTTCCCAAGGGGGTGTTTTACCCCTTTTTTGGGGTAAATCAATGTTAATTTCAATGCAGACTATAGTGATATGAATTGGCGCGACCACTTGGCGATATGTCGCCAAGCTTTTGGTCGCCAAGTGTTTGACGCCAACTTGGCGATGCGACAAATTTGGCGAAAAAAATTATTTTTTGAATTTGGGTTCAATTTGGCGCTATTGGCGATATTTTGCGAAAAATCCACTGAATGATGTTAAAATCGGCAATATTTAGAAAATTAATCTTTGTAAAACATTTTTTGCATTGTTTCGTGGCAAATTAGGGGTGTAAATGTTTGAATTGTTATCTTGCTCACTCCAAGCACTATTTTAACACTTAAGGCATCTACTAAGAAATTTACACGTAAAAGGAAGTAGTGTGGGGTCCATACCAGATTTTTTTAGTTGAAAATACATTAAACAATATATATATCGAGTAAAAAAATGTGACAATCAGTAGTGTCTAAAGCTCCCTACGCCTTAGGACCCCTAAGAAAATTGTTTCCGATTATAGGTACCATCTGTCAACCTCTCAGCAAAGTACAAGGAGTGGTACTTTCAAGTATCAGCGCGATTCCAGCGATTTAGGATTTATAATACTAAATTAATAAAAGCGGGACGGGACTTCTGAGTCCCGTCGGGGCATAAAGGGTTAAAGATATTTTTTACATTTAATGATATCATTTCTAGCTACAATTAAAGTGTACCGTGTTGTGTTATGGACCTTTTTTTAGATATTGCGTACTATACTAGTATTGTTTTTACCCATTTTTCGGAGTATCCGCTGTTACCGTGCCGCCGCCACCCTATTCAGCGGATAGTAGGGAGTTTACGATGAGTTTTTAGTGGTAAACGTGTTAAAAATTTTCATCGATTGACCTATAATGAGGAGGCAGCGGAGGCCTAAAAAAACTCATACAGGATGATCGGCTTGTATGAAACTGCATATACTAGTATTGTTTTTACCCATTTTTCGGAGTATCCGCTGTTACCGTGCCACCGCCACCCTATTCAGCGGATAATAGGGGTTCGGTGTTTGTACGAGTATATGGTGTGGATTTCAACCGGCAATGTTGTCTAATTCACACCATGTAACGCATTTGTTTCTTCAAAGTAAAAAAAAACTCTTTTAGAAAAAAAATAGTGAGCTGACGTCTCCAAGCTTACCATGCTTTCCAGGATCAGCATTTGAATTGAAAAGTCAGCTCCCCTCTTCCTAACGGGCCTAATCTCAGATCTCCACTCCGGGGCAAAATAAAATCCCCCCTCGGCCCTGGGAGGCGTGACAAATTAATAGGGTCTTTTCGATCGGGAGTGAAAAAGCGAGGGGTCTACTCCGAACTGACGGCGCGGAAATAAAAGGCCATTTGATGAACTGGTGGTGTTTTCATTCCATGGCCCTCCTCCCCCCTATTAGATCACGGCCGCCCGATTCCCGATCACAACATAACCCTCTCCGCCCATCGCCTTTTGTGCCGGAAATGAGCAGTTAAAGCGCTTGCTCGTACTTAAAGAGCAGAACGAGCCTGTAGTATAAGCAGGGGGTTTTTTTTGGTGTTCTGAAGTTAATTTTAAGTTTTAGGCTTTATTTTGTTACTTACATAATTTATTTTTTTCCGTATGTTTCGAGAAATGATCGTCTCTAAGACATGTGCATTGATTTTGTGCCAATTTTTCACTTGTTATAATGATTTCTATTTAACTTTGATTGAATTAATACAAGACAAATTATAAATCAAGCGCGGATACAAGGGGGGGGGCGATCGCCCCCTTGAGCCAAAAAAAAAAAAAAAGAAAAGAAAAGAAAAGAGAAAAAGAAAAAAGGGAAAAAGGAAGAAAGAAAGAAACAAGCACTTACCAAAAATGTAAAAAAAAGTAATTTTCTACCTTTCTAGGAATGAGGGATTTATTATATTTCTTTTCTGTTCCTGTAGAACTGAAATTTGGCACCATTTTCAAGACCGCCGATAAATTAAGTCTCTACAGGCAGAAATGCAAATGATAAAAGGAGATGGGGTTATCCTTCGCCTTCGTATGCATACATCCCGAGTCGCTGATTTCTTGACGCCCGTCAACATATGGAGGGACGCCGTCTATATATCAGTAGAACTGAGCAACGTTCCTAGTTCGGTTATTACACTTTCTTGTTTATGCGATTTTATGGAGAGGTCACTTAAAACAAGGAAAATGTAGCAAATCAAATATATCATTTGGACCTGAGCCACTTTTATCAACTGAATCACCGTTAATATCCGTTGAATCGCCTTCAAACACAGAAAAGACTAAAGGTAAGTTCCGTTTAGTGTAATGCATGCAGGGGATTCCCAATCTTGAACTATTCAAAGAGGAAAATTTCTGAATTTGCTGATTGAAATTCCCAGTCACCTGCATACTAGGACAAGATTTTCTAATGAAATACTTTACTACTGTGTAGAAATTTGTTTACTCATCAGCCAAAATTTGCCAAACAAGGATGTCGCAATGACTTCAATTCCGGGCACCCCTGAATGTATGCTAATACAATTGTAATGCTACTAAAATAAACTACAGTAACTATGCTGAAAACCGATGTAAGAAAGTGATGATGTGTTTATTTTTTTCTCTTCCCTCGTTCTTTATCTCTGCAGATTAATGTCAAAGATTTGTCGGTCCATATTTTTTTAAACATTTTAATTGATCTTAATTTGCAAAAGGCATAACATTTAAAAGGTTTTGTTTGAATACTTTATTCTCATATTTCTGCAGTCTCAATATCCAAAAAAGGCCTCGTAATGCAGAATTTTGTATCTATTTTTTAAAAAATTTCCCGGGGCAGATCCCCCCGACCCCCTAAAATTAGGGATATTCTACCCTCCTTCATTTAAAAGAGTTAAATGCATCCCCTACAAAGGTCATTCTTCTAAAAATATTTAAAAAAAAAAAAAACACAGAAATCAATAGCGTTGGAAAAAAAAAACATAGGTGGGAGGGATCAACAAAAAGAAAAAGACCCATCAACACGCACACATACGTATGTTTGTGTTTTTATGCTTCTTTTTTTTTTGGGGGGGGGGGATATATGTGCCATTTTTGAGGGGGTTATATATATATATATATAATATATATAATATATATAAATATATATATATATATATATATATATATATAATTATATATGAAGGTAAAAAAATCAACCGCCGCCCCCACCTTGAAAAGTTTCTGGATCCGCCCTTGTTATAAATACAGTAAACTTCCGACTAGTGCATCATCACCCGTTTTTTTTTTTTTATTATTATTTATTTTTTCATTTTATTTCCTTTTTTTTTTATATATATAATTTACTTTAGCTTTTTATTTTTTGCGACTATTCACTCATAAAGTTCAAAATCTGAGTTCAAATTCCTGTTTCTTTTTCTTTTTTTTTAGTTCACAAAAAAGGTTTAAACTAGAAAGATAAACGAGTGGCGACTGATAAATTTGCTTCTACTCGCTAATGGCAATCAGGAAAAGTTCCTACGCTTGTTCTTCGTTACTGAATTTAGAAAAATATACTCGTTTTAGAACAAGTGCAAATTCTAGACAATTTCATTCTTTTCTTCCCCTCCCTGTCAATTACATCAAACTTCTAAAACCTTCGAAACCTGACTAAAAATGTAACCTGATATTTACTTCCGCGTTCCTTATGCCCCTAAACGAGTAACCAATCCAGTATGCTCGGAAGAAAAATCTCGGCTCCTACACTATTTTGACTTAACCAAACTTGATCTGCTAGCACGATTTGATCTCGATTGAGGGCAATCCGTTTGCAGTTAATGAGCGATTCTTTTTTAGAGTTTACATGCACTATTTTCGCTTTTAGCTATAAAGCTTGACATGATATTTAGTTCATAATCTGTTAGTACTGCACTATTAACGAGCCCGACATTTTCCATTTTTCCAGTGGGGTAGGGGGAAGGGGGCGCAAAGGGCGAATGGGGATATTCAATGCAAACTTTATCGAAAAACAACAAAACCAAGCCACTTATATGCTAAAACATTAATACTTCCATGCTATGGGGTAAACAATTTACCCCCTGATCCCCCTAAATGACCGTCATGAATATTGGCCAATGTACTGTACTGAAAATTAACAATGGCACCCAGATACCCGCGTACTTTTTCTTAAATGCACAAACTATAAATACGCTTCACTAACTCGGTGTAACGAATAGGCTTATAACAAGAATCTCGTTATTATGAGTGGCAAACAAGGCATCGTCAATGACCGAAAATTAAAGACAAATAAAACCAGTCTTTTCAGCAAGTACTAATTTGCCAACATTTCCTGCAACGTCAGCAACGATGTTATGGTAAAGTTATATTTATTTTTTAATTGTATTAGCAAACGATAAATATATGAAAGGACTAGCTGCGTGGCCCGGCGTTGCACGGGCTGTAATGTAGTGAAGGCAGTTTGAGAAAACTACTTGCCACCAAGGCGGCTCGCCTTTAAAGTAATGAGGAAAGTTTAAACAGTTTACTCGCCGTCAAGGCGGCTCGCCTTTACAGTAGCGATGAAAGTTTCAATAAACTACTCGCCGCCAAGGCGGCTCGCCTTTAAAGTATCAAGGAAAAGTTTAATAAACTACTCCCCGCTAAAGCGGCTCGCTAAAAAGCTTTCCTGCATCAAAGAATCAATCGAATTATTTGCACATGCTTCCTCAAAAATAAAGACGATGTCAAGTAGCGCATACTTAGCACTCTCCCTAAATAACAAATAAAATTCCTTTCCAAAAACAGTTATTTCCAAACCGCTTTTTTCCTGTAAAATTAATTGCAAAATTCTAAACGAAAAAGTTGTTTTAATATTTGGATCGCAGCCAAAAAAAGTCCCTTCTAAAAACAGCAATTGCAATTTTATTTAAAAACACATTTTCAAAATGGTACCAGAGAAAAAATATGTCATTAATAATTAGAATAAAAACAATTGTTAGAACTTTGTTATAACACGCATTCAAAATGACAATGGAAAAAAATAACACTCTTTCATTTTAAAAAGTTCAATTTAATTAACGTTTTAATTTAAAATCGCAACGGAAAGAAATAAATATCTTGGAGTTTTAAATAGTTCAATAATTTAATTAATGTTTTAATTCAAAATGGCAACGGTAAGAAAAAATGTCTTGGAAGTTTAATCCTTTATTAGGCTTAGGGCCGAATTCAAGTGAAACACCATTGCAGTCGCTTCGAGGCGATCGCATATTGCAACCGCTACTGTAAGTCGAATTCAAGTGAATTCGTTTCACTTGAATCCAAATTTTGGAATTTGCGATTGCATTGGTGAGTTGCGATCGTCCGTGTTTCACTTGAATTCCTGCCTTAATCGCTTAAAATTTGACTACTTATTAATTGATATCTTCGCTAATTAAAATCGTATAATTATATAAATGGAAACTAATAAAGCCTGAAAAATTACCTATCTATCGGTACCTGGTTCGACTTTCAGTTCATTGGCGTTCAGGAGAAATAAGCGTGACATAGATAGATAGTTAGAAAGAAAGAAAGAAAGATAGAAAGAAAGATAGATACTCGGTTTTTAATATAAGTAGACTAGCTGCCAGGGCAGCTAGATTAGCTTCCTGCGGCATGTTGATGCATAACGTCTCCCCTCTCTAACTTTTACCTCATTCTGAAGTTATATTATTTGATATAATTTAATGTTCATTCGATTTCAAGACATACCACGCACGTGGTCCGGCGTTGCACGGGCACTTCGTGCCCTGAAAGTTGTGAGAAAAAAATTTAAAGAAACTACTCCCCGCCAAGGCGGCTCGCTTACAGGCGCTTCACGCCTTTACTTTTTTCCTATATAAAAAAATCATTCGAATTATTGAGATGCTTCACGCCTTCAAGATGGTGAGGAAAGTTTCAGTAAGTTCAGCTCGCTCAAAGGAAAAAAGCAGGCATAGATACTCAGTTTTTAATATAAGTAGATGGCTCTTCAACAAATAAATGTTTCAAAATATTACCAGTAGCTAGCGATAAAAATTCTACGTAAGTGGCCCGCTTATGAGTTTCGTGTTTGATTTAGTTAAGCCTTCATTCAAAATTCTCATTATCATTTTTATTAACTGTTTCATGGCAACCACGTTTTGCAATGCAAGAATGGATTTCATATTTAATCATTTATTAGGCTTAATCGCTTTAAACTTGACTACTTATTAATTGATATCTTTGCTAATTAAAATCGTATAATTATATCAATAGAAACTAATGAAGCTTGAAAAATTACCTATCTATCGGTACCTGGTTCGACTTTCAGGTCATTGGCGTTCAGGAGAAAGAAGCGTGACATAGAAAGATAGAAAGATAGTTAGAAAGAAAGATAGTTAGAAAGATACTCAGTTTTTAATATAAGTAGACTAGCTGCCAGGGCAGCTAGATTAGCTTCCTGCGGCATGTTGATGCATAACGTCCCCCCTCTCTAACTTTTACCTCATTCTGAAGTTTTATTTGATATAATTTAATGTTCATTCGATTTCAAGACGTACCACGAACGTGGCCCGGCGTTGCACGGGCACTTCGTGCCCTGAAAGTAGTGAGGAAAATGTCAAGAAACTACTCCCCGCCAAGGCGGCTCGCTAACAGGCGCTTCACGCCTTTACTTTTTTCCTGTATAAAAAAAATCATTCGAATTATTGAGATGCTTCGCGCCTTCAAGATGGTGAGGAAAGTTTCAGTAAGTTCAGCTCAGGCGCGGATCCAGAGTGGGGTCATGGGGATCATGACCCCCCCCCCCCCTTAACCGACCAAATATAGCAAAAAATTGCATTTTTGGGACTTATTTTACGAAAAAACTGCCAAACCACCCCATTTTTGCACAAAAATTGCACTTTGACCCCCCCCTTTCCGAAAATGACCCCCTCCTTAACCAGAAGCTGGATCCGCCCTTGGTTCAGCTCGCTCAAAGGAGAAAAAGCAGACATTGATACTCAGTTTTTAATATAAGTAGATGGCTCTTCAACAAATGAATGTTTCAAAATATTACAAGTAGCTAGCGATAAAAATACTATGTAAGTCGCCCGCTTATGAGTTTCGTGTTTGATTTAGTTAAGCCTTCATTCAAAATTCTCATTTTCATTTTTATTATTGTTTCATGGCATGGCAACAACGTTTTGCAATGCAAGAATGGATTTCATATTTAATCATTTATTAGGCTTAATCGCTTTAAACTTGACTACTTATTAATTGATATCTTCGCTAATTAAAATCGTATAATTATATAGATTGAAACTAATGAAGCTTGAAAAATTACCTATCTATCGGTACCTGGTTCGACTTTCAGTTCATTGGCGTTCAGGAGAAAGAAGCGTGACATAGAAAGATAGTTAGAAAGAAAGATAGTTAGAAAGAAAGATAGTTAGAAAGATAGTTAGAAAGATAGTTAGAAAGATACTCAGTTTTTAATATAAGTAGATTCTTTTTTGCACATCTTGGGACCTCTGATGCTTTAGATATCCGATTAAGTTCCTAATCCAAGTAATCTGATTTGATCAGTGCTGCTTATTATAGTGCAAGCGTCGGATGTTTTCAGACAATTTTACAATTTTTAAAATATTCCTTTACCGTTAGTACCGTTGAATTATTCAATTCAACTTACTATTTGTAATAAAAAACAAGTTAGTCGGTAATTATTTTGTTAAGAAATAGTCCTTAATAAATAGATGCAGTGTTTTTCTTTTTCTTTTGTTTCCTTAAAATTTGTTTATAAGAAAAAGTACGTTATAGCGAGACGTTCCACTGTCATTGTGAGTTCCCAAACAAATGCGTTCTCCCTATAAGCACCCAGAATTTTGACTTATCGTTTTGAATACGAGCTTCGGAATAGTATTCAGTGATGTGCTTCTTAATAAAGCATTTTTACTTTCAGCAGAGTTATACAACTTTTCTTAGGAAACATAAATATTTTTCTTTTAGGTAAAACTGTATCAATATGTTTACGTAACTTCAAGACCAAATAGACTTAAAATTTAAGACCAAATCGTACTTGCCGAATCAAACTGTTTCTTATACTTGAACAGCTCCCAATCATCAAGCGAAATTCAAATCTCGACAAAATTATAAAACTATTTCAAGTTTGTTTGAAGAGTATAAATATATAAACCACAGAATACTCTAATACAAACACTGCAATACGCAGTATTATGCGCCGTATAAGATGCGGCGTTGGCGGTTGCGCACAGGAGGTTACATTTTGCCCTCTTATAGTTTTTGAGTAGAATTGAACATGTATACACAGTGAAATGCTCAAGTAAAATTTCAAGTTCTCCCCTTTTTTTTCTTTTTTTTTTAATATCTAGTGTTGAAATTATATGCTTTGTGTGGTTGTTTATAGCTGTTGAGTACAGGATAGAGGGTAAAAGTTTCTGAAGTAAGACATAAGACGTTAAATAATTCGGGAAAGGAGATTTCGCACCCTTGCTACAAAAGTGCCGCAACTCAAAAATTGTAATTTTTGAGTTATGACCGTCATTAGACGTAGTTTACACGTCTCTACCAATCTTCAAAAGAGTCAGAAGCTGCATTGAAAAATCAGCCGCCAAAGGGCAGTTATGGCGTTTTGTTGTTATCAAAATGCATCGGACCCCTTCCACTGAAATGCCACATCTTGAGTTGTCGTCCAGCCGTCGTAGAGTAAGGTGCGTAACTAACGATCATAGTTTGAGATGTATTGGTCTTCATATTGACAAATTCAAAAATACTAAAATGTGCTTGGTCAGCCCGGGAACAGTTTTTTGCAATTCCTGGAAAACGTAGTTTTTTGAGTTGTGGCACTTTTGTAGCAAGGGTGCGATTTATTAGGAATGCAACATTGATATCGATATTTTCAATGCATCGATGTTTAACATCGGTGTGCAAGGGTTGATGTTTCCTAATGTCGAAGTTTTGTGGTTCATAATATTTTGATGTCAAAGTTTTTTTTTTTACCAATAACTAGTTTTTTGTCCAGTAACATTATGACACATTTATTGTCACAAGAATACTCATAATTTTGAAAAAATAATAATAACTAATTTTTTTCAATACAATAACACAATTGATTTACCCAGTGCTGGTCGTTGTAGACATTTTTCTCTCCTTGTACACGAACTTAGTGGCAATGAATGTGCACAAATAAGGCACAAATATAGAATAGAGAAAAACTATGATGAAAATAGTCTTTAATATTGAGAACCCCTGTCTTACTTTAACACTTTCTCGAGTATTTTTAAACATCTTTGTCAGAAAATCTGTAAACGGGATATTTTTTCTGTCTCTGAGCATTATCCGTTTAGTCCACCGGTATCCAACCGAGCGGTAAATCATGGTCAATCAAATACTATTTTATAAAAGAAGAAATTCAAGTGGGAAAAGCAAACAAAGAATAAAATTACAACTCTATTCATTTGCCTCCCATTTCGACTATTACCGAGCCACTTGACAACTCAAGCAAACGGTGTAGGGAAAGACACGCGAAGTGACGATTCAATATTCCCTCATTTGTGTGTCATTTAGCGCCGGTTTCTTCTCCTATGAAAAATTCATGAGCGCCGGGATATTGTCTTAACGATTTGGCAACGGAAAGGAGATGTATCATTAACGATCGTTAACATAAAAATCTTTCTCTTTTTCGTGTTCGTTGGCGTACAACGGACGGGATCTTGATCATAAACAGCGTTTACAGGAGCTTGTGGTAAAGCATTTTCACCTAATTATGAGCACGATTTTTTATTATTGTTATTTTTTTACTTAATTTTTTTATATTTAGTTTTCTTTCTTTATTTTTTTATTTCGAAAATCCGATATTTGATTTTACTATTTCAATTTCATCCCCTTAAAAGCTCCCTTTTGCAATAAAATATTGTAGTACATATTGCAATATTTTTGCAGTGTACCTACTACGCTTTACAATTGCAATAAAATAATATAGCCCTTTGCAATAATATTTTCACATAGCTTACTGTTAGTATTGCAATGGCATTTTTAAAGCAGATTGCTAAAATGTCAACCTGTTTTGTAATTATTTAAAAATATAATAGAGGAGAAAAAGGGTCAAGTCCTGATTAACTCATGGTCCCACGGGGTCATAGACTTGAGTACTATAATTTTTGGTGCACCAAAATATCTTACATCAAGATTTTCATGTGAGGGGCTATAAACTTTCACTGTAGTAATAAGGATAAATACTGTAGTAATAAAGTTTAAGTGAGAGGTGTAAAGTTTTACCAATATCTGGCCATCACTTTGGTTCATCCCCTGATGGGGGATCAAAAGAAAATAAGTTGAAGCAGGTGTACAGTGAGGGAAAAAAATCAAATTCGCTTAAATTCATGGCTTAAACACAAGAAAGCGTCAAATACCTGGATTATTTGAAAAATTTCAAAAGCCCAAAATCTACAATACGCAGCTTATTTGATTTCAAAGTTGAAAAGAAAATAGAAATTTCTAAAAATGAGCTCTGTAATTTTTACTTTCCGACAATTGAAAGGTCTCCTCTGGTCGCACTTTGCACTTTTTTTTAATTCTATGTTTTATTTATTTTTAATTGTATGTTTTTTTTTCTTGGACACGCATATAATTTAAAATACCATTCATATTCTAGAAAAAATTATCGTGAAAACAGTACGAAGTTTTTACAATAGACCCAGACCACATAAGCTATTGATTCCTTTCATGAAAATTTACAATTTACCCGTAACTGCGCAGCCATTTAACTTTTTTTTTTTTTGCATTTTTATTTATTTTTAGCCGCTAAAAAAACATTTAAATATTATATCGGTGATCATGCACTTGGCGGCATTGATGTCACCTGTGATACCTTTTCTGAAAATGTTTGATAAGAATGTATCTTTTGGAGATATGACATTCTTTAAAATATGCTTTTCCTTAAACAAGTAACTGCAATTTATTAAAAATTTTATGAGAATTGTCAACTGGGGGGACATGGCATCGTGCTGTGTTCATAGTGGTGGATTTGTAAATGAGACTGGAAGGATTTTAGTTTCTTTTAAAGCTATTTTTGCTTCGCTATAATCAGTGTTGCTAACTCAAATTAAACTGATTTCATTTCACTTAAAAAATAAATAAAATTAAAATCATAAAAATAATAATAATAAAATCGACGTGTAATAACTAGTTCTAAATTTTTAAAAAATCTGCGAAGCAAAATTATCAATAGTGATACTGCACCCAGAAAAGGATTAATAAAGATTGATTTTGTTGATAAATCAGTTTAGGTACACTATTGTGCTTTTTAGTTTTTTTATTATCAGTGCCAATAGATCTCTGGAGATCTAACTCAGTATAAAATAAATGTCGTTGTGCTGAAAACTAAAGGAAAAAAGTAACAACGTTGCATCGCACAAATTTTCAGAGTACTAAAGCAAGGTTTCGGGGTTTCAAAGAACACTTTTTTCAATGCAGGATGAGTGAGCTTTTGGATGATGAGTTCACTTCAAAAAGGTCACTTCTCTGCATTGAGAATGGAGTTCGTTTTTCTCCGAAACATACGGTTCTCTGCAAATTTGTGCGATTCAACGTTGTTATTAATTTTTACAACTCAACACAATTGAAATTCTGTTTTTAAATATGAACAAATGAGAATATCAACGCAATCAAATACACGATATTCAGCGCAATTTAAAACGATAATGATTCTTCTGAAAATGGATTCTTATTTTGCTATTATCGGAAAATAGAATATTTCTTCAGTGAAGAAAAGAAAAGAAAAGAAAAAGAGAAGTAAATAAAGCGAGGGAAATAAAATAAATGCATTGAAATTACTCCATTCAAATGGGTGCGAAGCAGCGCAATAAAAGGTTTTCATCTGCTTTTTAAGCGAAGTGATTAAATTAGCGAAGCCATTTCTCTAATAAAAGAAGAAAAAAAAAAAAAAAACTCCCACTTCGAAGATAGTTACGGCACAAAAACGTGTTGACGATAAATATTAAACAAAACTCCCGCTATAAATATGCATATAAAAATGCCCAGCTCGGAAAAAATAGAAACTGCCGCGCTTTAAAAGCGGACATTTGGATGGCCCATTTTTTAAAATTACACGCAGCGCCACGAAATATTAAAAGGTTTTTTAGATCATAAATAAAGACGTTATCGTGTCCAAATAATAAATGGCTCATAAAAAACCTGCTAGCATATCCATTTGAATTAGAGGAAGGCAACGCAGGGAGCGCCGGAACTTCACAATTTTTGGCCCATTCATTACGGGTAAGTGAGCATTTTCGGTGCTATAACTTAGCGCCCGGAATTGTTTTCTTTCCTGCCCTCTCATATCCGCGAGGCAATTAAACGCCGTCATTTATTTCGGCGGGAAGAGTGTTTAAAGTTTTTTTTTTTTTTTTCAGAGTTCTTTGATTTTTCTTTTTCATAGAAGTATATTTTACGAAAAACTTAAGACAATAATCTCAATTATAGTTTAAAAAACTAAAAAATACGCTTTAGAGTTAATTTTTAAAAGATAAAAGGCACATTCTTTGCAAATATAAAAGCAATATACCAAATATTATCTCAATAATACAAAAGGTTAAACTATATTTCATGATACTCTAACTAATTTCCCTCTGATTTTTAAAACTATTGAGTATCCGCTAAGTTTTCATGCACTTATAATACATTAACATGTAACATAGTTTAGCCTTTAGTATTAATAATAGTACTAAATATATTACTTTTATCTTTGCAAAGAGCGTGAATTTTATCTGTCGTTCAGAGTTCCGCACAAACAACTGAAACACTTAAAATACATCGACATGTAATACGAGTTTAGCCTTTAGTATTAATAATGTTTCTAAATAACGTGAATTTCATCTTTTACTCAGAGTTACATACATACAAACACACAAACAAACAAACCCACATGTGAAACTAATAAAAGCGTATTAATAAGCATGCATTTGAAAATAAAGTAATGTTTCTTTAAGAAATTGGTTAAATCTAACGCTTCTAATATTCTTACAATCGAAAAAAAAAATACTGTCCAAAATCAATTATTTTAATCCTGAACAACCCAGTTACACGTCAACATTGGTTATTGAAGCACATTAAATATAATAAGTCTCCCTCACGTAAAATTCCTCAATTCAAATTTTCTTTTTGTACATTTATCAATTTCGGCAAATTAAGAAATTGTTCCCTAAATTAGAGAAAAAATCTGTGGCCGTCCCTATTTTCAGTTCAATCAGAAATATTTAGGAAGCAGAGCTTTACTTCAAATAAGCAGAAGTAAATATGTATTAATAAATTGAGAAGAAATAAAAATTTAAATAATCTGAATCTTCTTCCTGTTTCTTAAATAATGGACGAGAATTTTTTTAGCATTTGGAGCCCCTAGATCACGGCCTATTTGGCCTATTCACAGTACATAATCCCCGTATGGAAGGGGGGGGGATCATGATTAGATATTGTACGCGTATGTAAAATTTGCAGTACGACATAGAACCAAGTATTCTATATGGGGTACCCCCTGCCCCCTTTGGTGTGCGCTAGCATGATATTTAAGTATCAGGCTCGTCATTTGGGGGATTAAAGGGTGTCAATTGCCCCCCCCCCTTCCCACTTTGAAAAATGAAGGGATTTACAAGGTCCGGCGTAATGAATAGTAGGGTGTAAAGGAGGCAGAACTTCGAAAGAAATTAAAAATTTTATTGAAACAGACATTGAAAGCAAAGAAAAATGTATGCCATTTTTACCATATCACGCATGCCATTAGTTGTTTTTGAATATGACACCATACAGGCAGGGCCGTCGGCAAGGGGGGGTGTGGGGGGGTGCTACACCCCCTCACTTTTCTGAAGAAAGGGGCCGCCGATTTTATTTTATTATTAAAATGAAACTTTGGAAAAATATTTCAGGACTTTAAATGAAATTTAAAAGAGAAGCGGAATAATTTAAACATTATTAAGAATATCAGTAAACCTGAATTTTTAAAAATGTCCTGTATTTTCCGCGGCCCTAATTATTACTTATCAAAAATACATAATTGGGGCCGCGAAAAATAGTTAAGATTCCTTCACAGCAATATTCGTTGCGAAAAATACGAAATTTTCTCGTTCATGTAAACGGGAAACTAAAGGTCACCCTGCCCAGTTTGGAAAAAAAAGTACTGTATTATGTGCGAGAGATTTAAAAGGTACGCGAACCTCTCTAACTAAAATTAGTTAAATTAATAAAACATAAATCAAATTATATATACATAATTCAATAAGATCGATGCAATATTTAAAAAAAAAAGAATATATGCAGAGGGCCGCCAAATTTTATATTTTAAATACATTAAAATAAAGGATCGATGCAATAATTAAAAGGGAAAAAAAGATAATATGAAGGGGCCGCCAAATTTTATATTTTAAATAAATTTAAATTAAAGAAAATTACAGAAAATACCATTATCGAAAGATAGTGCAATGTTTAAACTGAAGATAATTAAAAAGAATTTTTTTATTAAAACGAATTTTTTTATGTAGTAAATTTGAAGAAATAATAATAATAATAAAAGTTTATTACACTGAAGTATAAAAAAAAGGGGGGGGGGGAATTAAATGCGGTTGCCCTCTCTGCGGCACATTGAGGAGGCTCTTTCAACCTCCTTAAACCATCAAAATGAAAATCGCATATTTTGGTGAATATTGTGCACACGGCCCACACGGTATAAGTTACTGTGATACTCCAGATTTTTTTTTTCTAAATCACATCGCAGTCAAACGACGCAAAACTGTTCATTGACAGTTTTTTTCGGTGGAAAAAGGAAACAAACAAATGCATGGGACTAAAATATAATTGTACAGGCTGTTTTGCAGAAAAAAGGCACCGTTTTGTGTCGAAAATCAACGGGAATTTCTTATAGCCCGCGGAAAATTGAAGTACCTCAAACGATATATTTTACAGCTATACTTTATACAGCTATATTTTATAATTTATAAAAGTACAGCTGTTTTCAGAATTAAAGGAATTAAAGGAAATTACAGCTCTCTTTACTTGTACTTTTATTATGTTTTTTTTTTTTTTATTTGTAAAAATTAACGTTTATCTAACAGGTTCTTTTTTCTTTTTTTGCGTCATTTAAATTTAAGTTTTGATTTTGAAGTATTCTATTAACAATATTATTTTTTGTTAAGCTGTCATATGAAACTAAAAATAAACAGATAGAAGCAGAAGTTTTAATTTTGCCTCTTAATAACTCCGAAGCTTGTTTAGTAACCATATTCCTCGGTTCTAGAAGTATCTCTAGAAAAATTGGTGTTATGACTTTAACAGAGGCTGACTTATGTTAATTAAAAAACGGGATAATTTTATATACTTTAATAACTGTCTGAAACGTTTTTCAATCATTTGTTTCGAATGAGTTGCATACTTTTAAACGATTCTAAAATAAGAAGAAAAACTCAGTTTTTGTTGTATATTTTCCCTCTTATTTTTAATCAATTTAAGAGACATAGCACGAAAAGAATTATTTTCTATTGATCACCAGTTTAATTCGGTTATTCGCGTCAAGCTTACAATGATTCATTTAATGAAATTTTATCACTTGAAATCGTAAAACTACAAAGACAGTATTTAAAAAGCTCGCAAACCAGACGAACTTTTTCTCTCCCGACTTCTCATTTCTGCTAAAATACAGCTGCTAGTCCAGTCATATTAGACATTAAATTTGCAAATCGAGGTGTAGTTCTGATTTTTTAATACGTAGTTTGGGTCACCTAGGGTAGTGTAAATCTAAGTTTGCAGTTTTCAAAACCCTGTGCTCGCGGCGTAAACTCACGAAAAACTGTAAAATTTCCCGATTTTTTTCAGTTTTTCCTTTATAACGACTAAACTATAAAACTTTTGATTAAACGTGTGAATAATCATTTTAAAGAACACTGAATTTGGAACAATTTAAGCTGAAGTGGATCTCTGTAGGACCAACGGTTTAGGAGATATTGCATTCCGAAAATTGGCCAATTTTTGCGAAAAGTGAAAAAATTACGCTCTGATCATGTTTCGGACTTGATATCGATATGAATTACTACTCTACAAGAAACAAAACGGACAGGAAGTTACTGCAAATTTTAATGGCTTTCATTTAAGCCCCCAAAAAAGTCTGTAGAATCAATATTTCATTTAAAATATTTTTTTAAAAAAACGTAAATTTTGATTATTTTGAGAAATTAAAGAAATTGTTTCTGACAAGAAGAAAGGAGGACTGGACGATTAAAAAAAAATGCTTAGAATGGTATAAAAAGGGGTAACACTATATTACAACGTTATTTTCATAATTAAGAAAAATCTTACAGGTCAACTTCGACATACGTACAGCATGTCCTAATGTACTGTATACGACTTACGCAAAACTGAGAAAAAGTTTCAACTATTTTTAGTTTTTTCTTTATAACTCCTAAACAATGCAACTTTTGAGGGTACATGTGAATACCTAATTTAAAAAACGATAAATTTGAAACATTTTAAGCTCAAGTGGAGCTCTGTAAGACCAACGATTTAGGAGATATTGCATTTCGATTTTTTTTACGCTTTGACCACATTTCGAAAAAAATACCGACATTAATTTTTACTCCTCAAGAAACAAAATGAACATGAAGTTACAGTAAATTTTATAGGCTTTCAGTTAAGCTCAAAAAGAAGTCTGTAGGTTAACTTTTTACTTTGCAATAGCGAAAGAAACAAATATCTGTTCTAGCGAAAAAATGCAAAAATTTTTTTGATTATACATGTGAATAATCATTTTAAATAACACTAAATTTGAAACATTTTAAGCACAAGTGAAGATCAGTAAGACTAATAGTTAAGGAATTATAAAGGAAACAATGAAAAAATTCGGAAAATTTCGCAGTTTTTCGCGAGTTACGCGGCAAGCACAAGTTTTAGAAAACTGCAAACTTAGATTTACACTGACCTAGGGGACCGAAATAACATTCAAAAATCAAAACTACATCCCGATTTTGTGAATTTAGCCCTTTTTTCGCACATTATGACTGAACTATGCGACTTATATGCAAGGGCATTTTTCATCCATAAAATATTAACAAAATATTTACGATTTGCAAATTAGCTCCAAACTATGAAAGGTGATTTCTTTTATTGTCAGTTCTTAAAAATAAAAAATAAATAAAAGGGGAATGGTGCACTTTTTCTCTTCAGAAAAAAATAATTTTTGTAGCAATAATATCCAGAAATTTTACAAAACTACTATTCAAAATTTTCTTGCATTAATTTTGAAGAATCATTCTCTCACCTTTTCCACTGCTATAATGCATCTCTGTATATGGCGTGGGTTGGAATGGTGAATAATTCAAGGGAGAAGCCCCCCCCCCTATATGAGGAGCCCAGGGCCGCCAAATTCTCAACACCCCCCCAGATATTTCAGCTAGCGACGACCCTGCATACAGGTGGTCGCTATCACAATCAGTGCTTTTCTTCAGACGTCGAAACTTCCACCACCCGACCAGCAAGTTCAATGGGATCTCCTCCACAGCTGTACGCATCCTTTCATTGAGTACACGTCCTCATACCGTGGTTGAACTCAAGGAAAGGATGAGTGCAGCTGTGGAGGAGATCCCATTGAACGTGATAGTCGGGTGGTGGAAGTTTTGACGTCTGAAGAAAAGCACTGATCGTGATGACGACCATCTGTATATGGTGTCATATTCAAAAACAAATAATGGCATGCGTGATATGATAAATGGCATACATTTTTCTTTACTTTCAGTGTCTGTTTCAATAAAATTTTCAATTTTTTTCGAAGTTCTGCCTTTTTTTATATCCTACTATTTATTACTTCGGACGATGTACGGGGTACATGGCATTGCAGGGTTTTCTTCTTCTTCTTCTTAATATAATTTACCATGAGTGTAGACCCTTGCCCCCTCCTCTCCCCCCCCCCCCTTCGGAAGAATTCGAAATGACGGGCTTGCTAAGTATGCAGAGAATTTATTAAGTCCTCTAATTCAATACAGTTCACGATTCAATATTAAAATTTCAGTTTTTTCTGTTGACTCTTTCGTATAATTAATATATTTCGTTTGGAGAAGAAAAAAAATATTGCTACGATGCTCAAGATGAAATGGCGTCAAAAGTCGGTCGTTGCTAGCTTCTGAAAATTTCCAAAGATTAATTAAACCTTGAGCAAATTTTTGAAATTGCATTTTGGCTGCGATGTGGATTGTCCTCTTCCGGAGAGCCATCCTTCCCTCCCGAGTGATAATAAATCACGTAAAATATTCATGCGAATCAATCCTCCGTCGTCTCGGTGATCGCCTACCTCTCAATTTCTGACTCTCACCTTTCGCAGCTAATTCACTTATCGGCGTTATGAGTCTAGCGACAGAACTGGCACCCGCAGCGTGCCGCCTCGTAATTGGTCGAGAGCGACGAGGGGCGGGGGCGGCGGGGGGAGATTTTTATTAAAAAAGGATCATTCCTCGAGGAAAACAATTTGGGCGGACCAGAAGAAATCCTTCTTCCATAATCAGAGATCTCTCTTTTCAATCAGGAAGACTTTTCCATTTCGCAGAAGCTTAACGCCTCCCTTCTTCTGACGTACCATTTGAAGACTGCGCTTTTAGGGGGTCGTGCATCCAGTGAGAAGGTGTTGATTCTAGCTCTTGGCCGAAATTATTTTGAAAAATGCATCTTAATCTTTAGGAATAAAGTCAGGTATTTCTGAATTATGACCGTAATTTGAAATTAGGGGAATCAGGATTCAGGAAGGGGTAACATTATAACTAAAATGGATTTTTGAATTTTTTAAAAAACATATGTAAAAATAGTCAAAAATTTTATGTGTAGGGAAAGCACACACATACATAAAAATAAGTTTTCTAATAATCTTTTTTTTAAATAATTACTAGCTGCCAGGGCAACTAGATTAGCTCACTAGTGTTCATCTAACCTCTATGGGAAGAGCTTAAACGAAATTCGTGGACTATTTTGTTCAATTTATAGAGTACAATAAAGTTAAACCGCGAAGAGATGGCGGATTGACTGGAAGCGAAAACGGACCACATTCTGAAATAGGTCGGATTTGCGAGAACACGTTAACAGTTAAGTCGTGCGTAGTTAACAGTTAAGCGTCTTCGTATTTTCGCTATACCTTGCAGGCAAATTAAGATTTTCGAATCTTTCTTTTTCGGACTTAATCTATGACGACAAATGCATGTTTTGATTTTTGCGGTGTTTCTTTAACATAATTTAATTTTTTTTTAAATGAACTTAAAAGTTCAACGGACGAAAAGTGAATTTTTAGACGAACCGTATGGAATATTCGAATTTTTTAAAAAATAAAATCATAGCGCGTAATCTCAGCTATCTAAAGAGTGAAAAATATTTTCGGTAGCTTCATTAGAACAATAGAAATCTGTACAAAACTGAGCCTATTCCACATTTCGAGTTTAAAATTTCCACCCCCTTTATCGAAGGCACGAGTAGCCTCCCCGCTGAGTGATGAACGACTGCGTTTCGCGGAAAGGGTCGGGGTAGGGTCACTTGTGGGTGGAATCTGATACCCTCAGAAGGACAAGTGCCCAAGAAGTTCCTCTTGTCTGAGTTACTTTATAAGTGCACGAGGTTTTTCGCTTTCTCTTCGGAGTAGGCGACGGAAGATTTCTGTATCTGTGTTGATGTTAATGCTTTTTAAACAAGCAGTAATTAGCTGCAGTTTTTCTTGAACTATCTATTTACTAGTGATGTGCCGGATCATTAAAAATGTAGATTCGCGGATACGGATACGGACCAAATTTTTTTTACCCAATTTAGTCACGGTCAAAGAGTAAAATTTGCTACGAAAAGTGTTTCCGCAGAGAAAATATAAAATGTGAAAAAAATATTTTTTGCATGCTCGTTTAGTATAGATAACAGCAAAAGAATAAAGCTACTACACACACTGAAACAGCTAGAAATTATTTTTCACGTTACATTTCGGCATAAATGTAGCGCTATCTAATTTTTTCCGACACTCTCCTACAAAAGAAATTACACAACCGGGAGCATCTTTACAAACGGTAAGTTGCTTCCAAGACAGTGGTATCGAAAGAGACTTTGAACGCAAAATAGTAATAATAATAATGAAAGCTAAAAATGTTAAAATTTCCGGAAACACAGGAAAAGGTGAAAAGGCGTACATGGTGGGTGGAATAATAGAGCTACCCTTGAAATTTTCAAAATATTCTTTTTAATGAATATAAAAGTTTTTTTTTAATTGTTTTTAGAGCAAGAAACGTTATGAGAAAAATTTTCGTTTACAAAAACTATACATAAGGAGAAAAGATTTAGAGGAAGAAAAAGGGAAAAAAATATATTTTAATTTTACTTTAGGCATTACATTTTAGAAAATTATAGTAATTGGCCCCCTATGGGGGACGAGAACGCTACTAATAACTCTAAATGTTTAGCAACAGAAAAATCAAATGAAGAGTTTAATGTATTAAAAAAGCTCACGTCTTTAAAAGACTTCCAAAATATTTTTGGAGGCGAAATACGCGCTGTGAAATATGGTAAATTTTGCCAAGCCTGAACGTGTTCGCAGTTTTAGAGCTTGAATGTGCCACCTTGCGGTGAGTAAAGATATTAGATAAAGAGGTAAAACATTTCAATTTTGCGAGGACAAAGCAGATGTCTTTTTTTTCTCTAATAAACTTCGGTAAAATTGCGTTTCAATTTTTCACTGTATTTGATGCACAGAGCTTTTTTAATTCGAGAATTATGGATACAGCGACAGCAACAAAATCGTTTAAATTTTACCACAGGCGAAGCTGTGGCGGGTAACTTCAGTATTATATCCATCCGAATATAGCATATTTTATTTGAAATAAAAAAGCAATTCGGATTGGTCATACCATGACGCGTGATTTTCTAGTACTATAGAATTGCACTGACATGCAAGTTATACCTTTTTCTTTCTCAAAAAAAAAAAAAAAAGAATCATGTCTAAGTAGACCTCCGAAGGTGTGGAATATTTTGACATTTGAGACTTTGGCCCAATCATTGAAATTTTGATCAATTGTTTCATTTACCTTCTGGCGATATCTGCAAAGTCGAAAGAATTCCGTGTCCGTAGTACATCATTAACAAAATAATATTGAACCCAAACCTGCGGGACAATAATAATGGAGATAGTATTTGTTGAACACGAGCGACAATTTTGGATTGCAAAGTGATCAAGTGATCCGAAATATACTTTTATCAACCGTGTGTTTGCTTATGATTAATGATTGATAAATTGTTGGTGCTTCAGTTCAGAGGAAAATGAAATGTTTATGATTATACTAAGTATTCTTCTTGTATATGAATAGTAAAATTTTAAAGCCTTTTTAATAATCAAATTTATAAAACAAAAAACAGAAGCATTAACTAACGAAACTTCCCGTTGCAATATAAAAAAAGTTTGGCACACAAATTCTTTTGAAACTGTAGGAAAGAAAAAGACCAGTGGTTCTAAAGTGTGTCCAATCTAAAAATTGTAGAACATCTATCGTATCGAATTACACCAAGAGTCTCCAATAGTGATGTACCGAGTACTCGGTAAATACTCTGTACTCTGCCTACTTGGTTAAATTTTGATTAGGTACTCTGCCAATGGCGAATAGCCGTAAATTGCAAATGGGTCATTCCATGTCAAGTGCCCCAAATTTCGAGAAAATCCCCACTCGACCCCCTCCGATTTTCATGAAATTTTTTTGGATGTACATATAAGACTTGCATGAAAATTAGTGCTCCATAAGCCTTATGGTTCAGCCAGTAAAAATTACTTTATAAAGGCCTCATTTTCGTGTCTTGAAAAAAAATGATCAAATCGTCAAGTTTGTGCCTTTATTGCTCGCGATCTAAGACGATTATCAGGCTCAAATTTGGTTATTCTGATCACTGTTTAGGGTAGAATAGCCTACTTGTGTAACAAAAGCTCCATTTACTGTAGATTTTTTGCAATTTGCTGCCAAAGTTGGTAAAAAATCGTATTTTGGCAAATTTTGACCATACGTTATCAGCTTGTATCTGCTGAGAGAATGACTTTCTGAAGCTAATTCTTTCCTTGTTTGTAGCCTGAGAGTTCGTCCGAAAGGTGTGCAAGTGGCGTCTTGATAGCTCGAATAATTTCTGAATTATGCGAGTTGAAATTCCAGTCAAATTTCTTTTTTCTTAATTTTGTCTCAATTTCAAAGGGCAATATCTCAAAAGGGTCATCTTGAATTTCAATTTTCTTTACATCATTGGAAAGAACACACTTTTCTTAACTAAAAAACGTTATTTTTATTTTTGAAACAAACTAGTTTCAAGGGGATATTGCAGATCAAAAATGTATACATGATTCAACGTGAAATCAAAGAAAAAAAGACATAGACCTCAAAAGTTGACGTCAATTTGTTCTTTTAAAATTTACAGGAGCTATTGCACTTACGTTCTGATGAAAAAACCCTTTTTTTAGATATTTTTGAACTTTTTGAAAGTTTTTTTGAAAGTTTTTTTGTGCGCATCCGTAAAAACTCAAGGAATGGCAAAAAATAAAGTTTCCTTTTTAACAAAAATAATTATCTTCTTATCGCTGCTACAAGAGCTTGAGTCTTTTCTTATGTGTTATTTTTAAGCTCTTAAAACAGAATTTTTGATGATAATGTCACTTGGCAAGGTGTCATTATTATTTTAAATTCAAAAAAAGCATTGTTTCCTTTTTCAAAAAATAAAAATAATTAATAAATGAGAAAAATAATAAATAAAACAGTTAATATGGTGAGTACGTGATAAAAAATATGTATAATGGGACTGCAAAGCCATTATTCTAAAAAGCAATAACGAAAGTTTTCGATAGAGTTGAATATTACAATTATTTCCGCCATGTAAATGATAACAATAGTAATTGAAAATCCATTCTTTATACTGCAGAGAATGTGTCTAGATATTCAGCCTATGATTTCAATTTGCCCATAAACAAAAATGATGAAAAATGGGAAAATGCTTTTTATGACCTTGAAGCATTAATGACCTACAACCTTGCCAAGTGACATGTCATCCGAAATTTTGTTTCAAGAACTAAAAAATAACACATAAGAAAAGACTCAAGCTCTTATAGTAGCGATAAGAAGATAATTATTTTTGTTAAAAACGAAGCTTTATTTTTTTGCCATTTCTTGAGTTTCTACGGATGCGCACACAAAAACTGAAGTTCAAAAATATCTAAAAAAGGGTTTTTTCATCAGAACATAAGTGCAATAGCTCCTGTAAATTTTAATAGAACAAATTGACATCAACTTTTGTGGTCTATGTATTTTTTTCTTTGATTTCACGTTGAATGACACACACATTTTTGATCTGCAATATCCCCTTGAAACTGGTTTGTCTAAAAAATAAAAATAGCGTATTTTAGTTAAGAAGAGTGTGTTCTTTCCAATGATGTAAAGAAAATTGAAATTCAAGATGACCCTTTTGAGATATTGCCCCTTGAAATTGAGACAAAATTGAGAAAAAGAAATTTGACTGGAATTTCAACTCGCATAATTCAGCAATTATTTGAGCTATCAAGATGCCACTTGCACACCTTTCGGACGAACTATCAGGCTACAAACGAGGAAAGAATTAGCTTCAGAAAGTCGTTCTCTCAGCAGATACAAGCTAATAACGTATGGTCAAAATTTGCCAAATACTATTTTTTACCAACTTTGGCTGCGAATTGCAAACAATCTACAGTGATTGGAGCTTTTCTTACACAAGTAGGCTATTCCACCCTAAACAGTGATTAGAATCACCAAATTTGAGCCTGATAATCGTCTTAGGTCGCGAGCAATAAAAGCACAAACTTGACGATTTGGTCATTTTTTTCAAGACACGAAAAAGAGGCCTGTATAAAATAATTTTTACTGGCTGAACCATAAGGTTTATGGAGCTATAATTTGGTATGGTTTCATGCAAGTCTTATATGTACATCCAAAAAAATTTTCATCTAAATTGAATGAGGTCGAGTGGGGACGCCTCGTACACTTGACATGGAATGACCCAAATTTGTTTACAATTGCTTTATTCATTAACTGTATTCTATGTATGATTAAAAAAAAAATAAATAAATAAAAAACTCCACTTACAAAATCAATGCAGCGTAAAAGTTAGCCATTTGCTTACGTCCTTTCTACGTTGCAAATTCATGAATGTGAAGTTCAGTGTAACTATCTTTTAAATATCCCATATTAGAATGTTAAACTCACACCTTTGGCAGGAACATTTCATTGTGATCCCTACTATGAATATTCATAGACTCATAATATTGCAATTTATTTTGAATCATTTGAAAACTTAGATTGCGAACCATCATTTTGCAATTCCAAGTTTTTGGTCTAGAGATAACAATACATAGGAGTAAAAAGTCATTTTTATAATTGTAAGAAAAAGTTTGAGACTTTTTTAGGTAAAGCAATACTTACGAAAAAAATACAGTAATACCTCCTTTGAGGCACACCTCCAAATAATGGACACTTTTATTTAACGGACACTTTTATTTAACGGACACTTTTTCTGGTCCCAGTCCCTTTTAATAGGAAATTCCATTTATTTATCCCTCAAAACGGGCAATTTATATACGGGACAGTTACAGAGAAAAATTACAAAAGTTTTTGCATAACTACATTAGAAATACTGAATTTATCGAAGAACAAGGTTCTTTTTTTGACAAAAAAATTGACTGGTAAAAGTTTGACTTGACATTGACATGTAAAGAAATAAATATGTATTTTAAAAATTCATACTGAGATTTTTCAGTCATTTTTTTTCTTATTTATTTCTTTAGCAATGTGTTCAGCTCCGAATAGTAGTGACAATGCGAAACTTTTTCAGAAAACTTGGTACGAAATCATGCTGTTATTTATGCTTATTGCATTGTAAATTACATGACATGAAGCGAATTTCTGTAAAAAATAACTTCAAATTAATTTCTATAAATTACAAAACTTTGATTCTGCCTAATTTTTCATTAAATTTAATTTTCAAAACAATATATTTATTAATTTGAATAATTTTGAATTTTTCTCATTTGTATGAAACATTTTCAGTAAAACTTAAATGTTGATAGTTTGCCTTTATTGTGATGTTATACTATGTTGAGTATACAGTGGTATCAAAAATGATGAAAGCATCGATTCATACACCTGCGAATAAGGGCCACTTCTATTTAAGGGACAAAAAATTCAGTCTTCTTAGTGTCCTTTATTGAGAGGTTTTATTGCATAATGGAGAACATTTCTACGCAAATAAGGTCTTAATAAGGTTATAGAAGATGTTTCCGAGAGATTAAAAATGGCATTTGTTTCACAAAAATAACTAATGATGATTAATTAAGAACATTTCAAAGTCATGGAGTTGGTATCTTCTGAAATAAACTAATTTGGAATCAATTTGAAAGTGGTTTTGATTATTTAGTATTTTATTCCTGAGATTAACATAAATGTTAGTTCTGAAATTGTTTTACATCCAATGTTGATTTATCCGAGATCTAGTGAATGAGAACTGAAGATTTCATATAAAACAAGAAACCTTAATTTTAAATTCTAGGAATGCCATAACAACGCTTAAAATTATATCTATTACATGCCCCAGTTGGCTCTTATACACAATTTTATCTAAGATTCTGAATTATATTTTGTGTGATGAGCTAACTCTATATGGGATGCTGGCTAGTTGGCCCGTAAGTGATGAAAAATTTTCAAGAGAATCCATTTGGCTAAAAAGTTAGGAACCACTGGTTTTCTCTCCGATCCTTCTCCCCTTGCCAATAAATTAAACGTTGACACTCCTGCGGAGGGAAGACGGGGTCTTGTCCCCCAAACCTGTCAAGACATCCACGCCCACTGGGGGAAGGAAACCAGCGTGGTTCTCTCTCGATTTACCCGAAAGCTGAAAATTTTCTGTGTGATGGGTCCTCTTAATCCTCTTTCTTTTGTTATGCATGACATCTTCTCATTAGATTTCTCTCACCTACCCCTTTTATATAATCTTCCGTCTAACACATGATCATAGCCCATAATATTTTTGTACACACCTTTTCATCCACTTAGTAAATTTACCTTTATTTTTTTTATTTATTTATTTTTAGTATTCTGTTTGTTTCGTATTGTCATTTTTTCATATCTCTGTGTTTTGTAAGTCCTTTGTCTTACTGTTTTTGTATTGTACATTGTCATTTGTCTTGTACTATTTTTATTGTATGTAATGTTTTGGTGTCTTGAATAAATTTGGACACAGGCTCCGACTGCCGCCTTACGAAAAGACCCTGGCAGTCATTCTACGGCAGTCGGTAGGTGCACTCTCTAATCCAACCTGTTTTTAAATGAAGTGGTCCATTTCCGTTTCCAGTCGACCCGCCATCTCTTGGCGGTTTAACTATTCAGTCAACCGTTTATAGCTGTTAATCCGCTCCAAACTCAACCGTGATTAGTGAATTTCTGCTAAATCCTTTATTTCCAAATTGAATTTTATACTAGTAGAGAGTAGAAACGATCTTATGAAAGCGTTTTTTAATTAATTAGTTCTTGATCTCTCGATGTGGAATATCTCTTTAGTCATCATTACGCTCGTATTACCCAATATATTATGCAAAATATGAGAAGATAAGACAAATTAGGCGTTTATAAGTACCACACTGCATTTATTGTTCGGTAAACCACACATGCACAGAGTCCTTATACACTACCAATTACCTATGGAAAAAGTGCAATTTGCTCAATGAGAAAATATCTCTTTTCATTCTTTAAAGGTTTCTTCTGTTTGACCGTTTTCAAACAATTATCCTTTTGCAATAAATGTAGTCATATACAGTCTCCAGTAAGTGTTCAGCGGTTGAAAGCTGAAAAGCGATTTTTATATATAAATCCCCTCCTCTACCAAGTGGTTCTACTATGGGAACTTAAAAGACTTACCTTAACCCATTAATACCTAGCGTCCCTTTTTAGGGACGGTCCAAAAAAGGGTCTGAATTTCCCCAAAATGAACATTTCAACCAAATAATAGTGTTCAATTAGTACCTTGGTATTGTTTCAATTCGTTTTTTACAGATTGCAGCACAAATGTAAAGTGTGTTCTATAGCAGTTTTAATATGTTCTTTATCAAAAATGACATCGTTCACAATCTCAAGAAAAAAAGCTAAGCTTTCAAAGTTATTCCCAGCTTCCCAGTTTATGTTAATTGCTGATTTTATTTCTTCTTATAAAAGGTCTTTTTAAATATTGTATCGTAGGTAGAAAAAAAAATTCGTAAAAAAAGTATGTACCCTCTGGGGTCTATCGTAACTTTTAAGGGACAATTTTTCTTTCCTTAATAAAAAAATTATTTTTACATGATATTTTTTAATTATTTTGTCTGCCCATTAAACACTTTGTAACCAGTATGCAAAATATCTTTGGAAAAAAAAATGTCAGTCATTAATGGGTTAAAACAATATTCTGTTATTCTTTTGAGGTCAAAAATTAAGAAGAACCTATTAGAAAATGCTAATAGATTTGAATTTGTTTGTAAAAAAACGCGATAGAGTGAAGTCGTAAAAGTCAAAGCGCAAAGTAGCGAGGGACGACTGTACTGGTATTACATTTATAACCACTTCAATATACATACCACTATGTGCTCGCAATGCCACGATGGTATGTATTTTCTTCATTCTCGTGATAAAGTTTAACTTTCCCCACCAAAAACAACTTCATTTACGGCTACTGGCTGATCTTCTTAGGTGAAACCTTCCGCGCATTTACGCATGCGTCAGGTGGTGCTAGGTAAGATAACAAGAAAGGGAATAATAATAAAAGCATTTTGAACCGTATCAAACAACGTGGAACGATGCTAATTTCACATACATAGTTCAGTTGAATATGTCAAAAGGATATAGCAAATGCAAGTTTTAAATTGAACACTTCGGAAAGTTATCACCCACAACCCATCTACCCTTTTTTAAGTGGAACTGTTCGCGAATGCTGGGCGTGGCTTTCATGGACAGATAGTAGCTAATGTGTTATCTGCCTTTATATTGTTTTCAGAGCAGCATACTCTAATATTATAAATCCGAATGGATGAACTGTTGATTGGAAACACAATCATAGTAAATGTTCTGGGCAACGAATGTGTCTTATAACGATAATTCCATTATAACGAGTGATTTATGAGGCGCTGTCGATGAGCTAATGTTTACGAGGCGAAAATAATGCTTTTATAACGGTTAAAAACTCGAAGAAACCCGATTTAACTCTGACAAAAATGTAACTTTCCATTTCCTATTTCGAGCAAATTATATAGAAGAAGATTAAATAGTTAAGCGTTTTTCATTCATTTATTGTATTTATTTATTTATTTATTATCGTTATTATTATTTTGATGCGATTAGAGTCTGTTGTTGGTGTTTCTTATCCCCGATGGTCTGACGGCGTCGAAATCAGATCTTTAAATCTGTTGTCGAATAAAAAGTTAGGGAAACAAGGAGTTGAAAAATAAATTTCCTCCCAAAAAGTTCCGAGCAGCTTAATAAATAGCAATAAGAATCTGATTCAATCTGCTATTTTTAATAAAAAAAATAAGCTACTTTTCCCATGAACATACTTTTCAGTGAAAACTAACTCAAAATAAATAGACGTAATCTGCTGTACTAAGCGCAAAAGTGGTATCCGCAGCCGAGCTCAAACTGAGATATAACTCTTTAAAGTTTTGTGCCACCGTGTATTTGATTCAGATAAAACTTTTTTAGAATTTTTTTTAAAATATTTCTCGTTCTCAAATGACCATATAATTTTGTATTTAGGTAAAATACGTCCCAAAGAGCCACCTGGTGGCGATAACTCAATTTTGTTAAAAAGTGAAGATACGACTTTTGTGCTTAACACGGCAGTAATTGTATTACTTCTCTTCATTTTTTCTCTATTCTGTATTGCTTTTTGACCACTAAAAGTCGAAATTCTTTTTCAGTGGCGTAGGAACTTTTTATAAACAGGGGGAGCCCGGTTCAATGCCCAATCTTTGCTTTCTAGGGGGGGAGGGGGCAAGACACATTTTTACCCCTTTACACATTAAATTAAGTATAAAGTCATAAATGTTCAAATAAAACACATTTTGTGGATAAGAATAATTTAAAAACATTGCTAATATCTGTTTCCTCAGAAAGACAAGTACACTACACTTTTGGATTTATAATATAAACTTTTTCAGGTGGAATATTTGCTCAAAAATAGGAAATCTCAATTTTTTTAACGGAAAAATTCCAAATGGTACATTTAAAAGATGACTTTTGACGATTTTTGGAGACATTACGTGAATTTCATTGGAAAAGTAGATCACGTATTTGAAAACGGGTTTGAGGAAAAAAATGTGCTACAGAATGTTGTAGTAAAGAAAATTTTCCGGGGAAGCAGAGCCTGGTTTGAAATTTTCCAGGGGGAGCCAGAGCTCCCCCAGCTTCTACGTTCCTGTTCTTTTTACTATGGAAGACTTATAGCTAGAACTATCCTTGATATTATAGGCTCTGACAAAAACTTGCTTTCATTGTGTTTACGAATATTTTTCTTCACAAAAACTAAAAGTCCCGTTTCTTTTTCTTTTGTTTATCGCGAACTTGATTTTTTTTTCTTTTTTTCTTAGTTCGTTTGTTAGAAACCAGCATAATTGCTTCAAGTTTTTCCAGGTTTTTAGCTCAATTTTCGCTCAATTTAATTACAACTGACTTTATGCAATAAGCATATTAATCACCAAAAACCAATCAATTTTTATTTTAAAATTTACCCTGATAAAAGACTAGTTCACTAATTAATCAAATATGTATAACAATTCAATCTAGTTGCTTGATGAAATGTACAGAACAAAGATTTTTGAGCATCAAATTTTCTGCTACTTGAAATTGAGCCAAAGGAATAGAACATAGAACTCCGCGTTAATAGAATATACCGAAATTGAGTTTGCAGCCGATTCTGTTGTGAAACATGGAATTTATAAGCGCAGTGCGACCGTACATTCCCCCTAGCTCATTTATGTAAATTCTATTAACCAACTGAATATTAATTTTGCTTTGATTACGAAGTCGTAGTAGGGGGACTACATCAAAATTCCCTTGACGCCTGTAAATTTGAGCTCTACTTCCTCACTTCTTAAATTACTGTATTTATAAGCAGTAGCTCAGTGTTTAAGATCATGTTTTAGTTCTTTCGAATTCTCGACGAGTAAGTAGAAGAAAATGATTTAGTTATAATATTATAATAGTTAGCACAGCTTAATTTGCATGGGAGGTCACGGGAGTTCAATTGTTCTTCTTTTCAATTGCATGTCATATTTTTTAACTTGAGAACTTTTTTTTTTTTTCATTTTCACTAACTTTATTTTGTGACATCAATTGGTTTGCAAAGAAAAACTTAAGATCAGCATATTGTAGATATTATTTGGGAAATTTAATTGAGGACTTAAAAACATTTACATGTGGAAATTAATTATGAAGGCTATAAGACTTCAACCCTTATTTTAATAGAAATAAAGTTCTCACCTGGCTCTGGTAAGTCGAGTTCTGATGGGTTGAGGTTTTGAACCAGCGTTTTGCAACCTTTTTTAACCGGCGGATTGGTACGAGATTTTCCTCCTTTTATTTTTTTGCTAAGAAAAAAAAAATTTGACTTAAGGACCGCTAAATGCTTGCGAAAAAACTTTCGAGGACTTAACATTTTTCTTTTTTACAAGGAAATAATAATAAAATAAACAAAACTTTACTTTGTTTCAAAGAACTGTCACAAAAATATTTATATGTAGAGAAAAATAATTATTGTTATAATTTAAGAAAGTGAATTGAGATTTGTGGGAAATCATACATCATGACAAAAAGTACTAATCACAAATTTCAAGCTGAAAATGTCGTGTAGTAGCATTATATTAGGGTTGGTTCGGGTAAGTGGGCCACCCCCCTTAAAACTGAAATGCGCATATGGTTTTTATAATTTTTTTGTACTGATCATGTCAAATTACATCACAGTGATTGCTTTTGCATATATTTGGGCTTCCTGGAACTTTTTTTTGGATCATATAATTTATGGCAAAAAAAAAATTCCCTTTTTTTTTTTTTTTTACGAGTTCAAGCAACATTTTTCAAAGATGTGTTTCAATATTAATTTTTATTACTTTTTCTATATTCATGAAGTTTTCTTGTAGGGTTTAACTTAAAATACACATTGCAATAAGAATTTTTATACAAAGTATTATTAATAACCCAGGTAAAAAACGAAGTGTGCTTCTTGGGAAGTGTTTAAGGGGAGGGGTCCACTTACCCCGTGGTTTTTCTCTATTAGGGTAAGTGGGCCCCCTCACTATGGTGTGAGTGGGCCTCCTCATAATAATGATGATTTTAAAATGAAAAGTAGTTTTGATGAGGCAATTTCTACGACGAAATGAAAGATAATCATGGAGACGTAGAAGAAATTGATGGTTCAGCAACAAAAACTGCAAAAGCTGGTAATTATGTATTTGTGAAACTTGCATAAAAGAAAACCATAAAGTATTTTGAAGGTCTAATTTTAAAATATGGTACAAATGAAAAAAATACTGCAAAATTTGATAGAAAGAATAGAAATAACTGCACTTTTTATTGGTTTGATTGTAGATGATGTTAGAATTATAACCGAAGATGAAATGATAATGTTTCTTCCTGAGAAAACTTCAAAAAGACACTTTATTTTTTTTCTATTTTGCCAAAATTGATCTTAATCGACTCCATTATGTTTGCCTACTTACCCCTTCCTAGGGGGTAAGTGGGCCCCCACGCCATTTTGTAAAGAATAAGATAGGTAAAAATATTTAAAGCGTTTTTTAGGAAACAATTCTGAACTTGTGTTTATCAATAATGTCCAAGACAAAATAAGTCAAAAAATTTAAGCTGTTTTGCTTTAAAACTTTTGTATAAGGCTTCAAAAATGAACAGTTCTAAAAAGGGGGCCCACTTACCCTAACCAACCCTATTATTTATTTCTCTTGTATTTTATTTTATTTATTTATTTTTTAGTAAGCAATTTTTTTAACGTGAACGAACAAAAATCTCCGAGGACCAGTCGAATTTTTCAACGGACTAATGTCGATCCACCGGACCACTGGTTGAAAATCGCTGGTTTAAACGATCGCATTTCTCATAATAGGGTGAACTTAACAAACTTGCGTTGCAATTATTCATTAGTAGGGTTGTGCCAATTTAAAATGTTCTTCTCTTTCAAACTTAGCATAAATGGACTCGTCCAAGGCTAAGCATCTTTTCACCAGAGCCAGGCAATAGTTAAGCCCTTGTTTTGAATAAGTCTGGATAATTGGATGCGTGTATTTCAAATATGAATGCACTCTGAAAATTAAATAAACTGAAACTGTTAGGGGGTTTTTTTTGTTAAAGAAGATAACTACGGGGATATGTTGAAAATATAATAATAATAATAATAATAATTATTATTATTATTATTATTATTATTTTATACGTAAAAGTGACTTTAACATACATTGTTTAGAGTGGCACCTTTTTCGCTAACCTTCTCAGAAGTAAAGAATCCTTACTTAATCGAATTTAAATTGGAAAAAAATTCTCTTCAAGCCACGTACATATTTGCTTAATTATAGATTGATTTTAGTAGTGTCGGATTAATCCCATTCCACGTGTAATCTTACTTCATGCGAACCATCCGTTCGCTTTAAAATGATCATCAATGGATTAACTTGTCATTGTAAACGAAAAGGATTTATTTCAGTTAAGTTTAAGTACCAACTAAATTCAGAATAACTGAATTCTTCTTGATTCTGTATTATAGGTATACGAAACTCTCTTCAAACGCGTCGTCATCTCGACTTTAAGGAAATTTCACCACAGCAAATTTCCGAAGATTGGCGTTATCAGGATTTATGGCTTTTTACTTTGTAAGAAATGTAACTTTTAAGCATGCACTTGCTGAGAAAGGAATTGAAAAAAAATGAATAAGAGGTCACTTACAAATGATGTCACGCTTTCTGGAGGAGCAGGGAGTTAGCGAAATTGTTAGTTTATGGACAAGGGAAGGGGTAGAGATTGTATAACAGAAAGTGCGACATCACGCGTTTTTTACAACAATATGCTTTTATAATATGACATATTGTTGTGACTAGGGGACGTGACATCACGTGACTAGGGGAGGTCACGTGACCTCCAATATTTAATCTTAAATGCTAAAATTTTACATTTATTACGATATTATACCGAGTTAAATACATGGCATGCATCATTCCATAAACCTCCAACCAAGGGACACCTCTATTGAAGGGACAAAAAGTCAGGTCCCATTTGCGTCCCTTATTGAGAAGTTCTGCTGTAATAATTTATAGTTGAAGCTAAATGGGCAGCAGTATACATAATGGAGTGGTGAAGCTCTCTGCAGCCTTCTCAAACTTATGTCAATTTTTTATACACTGCAAAAAATGAACTGTTGTTTTTACAGTATAATACTGGCAGCAGAGGTTCCAGTTTTAAACTGTAAAATGCACAGTAATAAACTGCAGAACTAGCAATTTTGCAATTTCTTACTGTAAAGTTAGAAATTTTACAGTTTATTGCCTTAAAATTTATCTGTATTATACGGTAGGAACAACAGTATAATACTGGCAACAGAGGTTCCAGTTTAAAACTGGGTAAAATGCACGGTAATAAACTGCAAAATTAGCAGTTTTACAGTTTATTACTGTAAAATTAACAATTTTTACACTTTATTACTATAAAATTAGCTGTATTATACTGTAAAAATGGAATATATTAATAGAACTGAGATACTTTATAACATTTCTATGCCAAAGAAAACTAATAATTTAGTGATGGGTAGTTCCTCCGGACGAAGAGTCCGTTTTCTGAGTTAGATTACATAAAGAGTCCAGTTTACACACTCCCGACCTACCCTCAAAAAAGAGCTGCCTTACATGTTCCTAAATTTACAATGACTCATTTAATCTGTTGAATTTCAATTCTTGAGACGTTATGTCCTCTATGCTAGAAGGCGGCAAAAAGTGCTTTCACGGCTAATGTGCGGCGTACTGATGACACAAGTCCCTAGGGCCGTTTGTAGCGGGTCCCCGAATCCCCGAGTCCTTCCGGCGGCTGGTTCCGTGATAGATGAGGCTGTCGTTCCACGTTAGGCACGGCCTCCGCTCTCTGCTACGCGGGAGGGGGGGGGACCCTTCCCCGCCCCCTACACGTGTCGCGAACGACAGTTATGATTAAAATTTTAATGGAATCTCCGCCGACAAATATTGTTTATGAAGTGTGAAATTAAAGCAATGAAACCGCTAGACGCTGGCTGCGCCATGCGCCAGTAATTCGATTACGGGGAAGCGACGGCGAAAGGGTGATCTTTCTTTCTTTTTTTTTCTCTTTCTCGGCCCTGTTGTTATTATTAAGAGTTATTTATTATTAGCCGTGTTATTATTTCAGTGGGATGATACGAGATCCGTCAATCTGAGCGAGCGCGAATTGTTTGCTGTCGTCTTTTGAGGAGAAGGATCGCATCTTATCTTGGAGATGTTGAGGAGGGACTTTTCTGTGCCTCAGTGGCGTTGGCGGGTCGTAATTGATTACGAGCTCGGATCTTGGTGTTGCAGACGGTGCGTTGGAAAACGGTGAGATGAGCTGCTTGTTGTGGCACATTCCCCAGCACTGCATGGAAGCAGTGTTATAGCCCCACAAACATATACGGTAGGGTAGAGCGAAAAAAAAAAACAAATAAACAATTTCAAGGAAATCATTTTACTGCCTTGTGAATTTTGTTGATGCAAAAAAGAGAAGGGTTTCGAAAAATAATGAGTTAATGATTTGATTTATAGACTGGACACTGGACGTATAATGAGTGTTAACATTCATGGCAACACTTAAATGTATGTATATTTATTTGAAGTAGAGATGCAACGATTAATCTTCAGTAAACAGCAATCGGCATAAAAATGTTTTTCAATAAAACTACTTTAAGTATATGCCTATGCTGTCAAGTTTTTTGAAAGTTTGATAAGGTTTGACAGAAAACACTGCTTGTTAGGAGCGAACAAAATTCATATTTTTAAAAGAAATGCTCATATCTTCGTGATTACAAGTTGCTACTTTCACGAAAATGTGTAAAATTATTGCACATAGTAAGTAAACTAATTTCTGGAAATTACCAGTTATTTCCAGCTATTTGCGATGAAGGATTATCAAACACACTTTCTTTGGTAACTTCAACTTGTTGCTGGTCCCCTCAATACATGGGTGATTTGATTTGACATGTCATCTCTGAAGCATACTTCTCTTGTGATAAAAGTTACAGAACAATTAATCTTCGAGAATATAAGTACTACCTTCGCGAAAATAAGCAAAATAATTACACATAACATATAAATTAATTTCTGAAATTTAAAGCTTATTACCAGCTGATCCCCGCGATGAATTATGGTCTAAAAACGTTTTTGTCTCCTTCTCTCTTTTGTCCCTTAAATTCATGGGTGATTCTACAGGGAAATGTCAGCTTAAGCTTTTATTTAACAAATGTTATACAGAAAATTGGTTTCTGATTAGTTTCACGAAAAATCCTCAAAAATGCAAGTTTTTGAAAGCGTCCTAGTACTTTTGATCATATTTGGCTGTATGTAGAGAAGTAATCTGTACTGAGTAGTAAATTACTGCCAAGCCAAAGACAGAACAACATGAAATACATTACCAACTCTGTCATGTCATCAAGATACTACAGTTTCATCCTGATTAGGAACCATCCGTCTGGCTTACACAGTTAGGGCCGGTGATTTACTACCCAAGCTATGCCTTCAATTTACGAATTGAACCGTGATACTGTTACGGTACTGGCTGGTAAGCTCTTTTTACATTAGCAACCAGTTGGTTGTTTGGCACTGGCACTATAAGCCTTTTATAAGTGGATTTCTGCCTCCAGCTCGGTTACTGTATGAGCCAGACTGGTGAATACTAATGAGGATGAAGCTGCAGTATCTGGATGGCATGGCCGAGCTGGTGGTGTACTTCATCAAGTGATCTGTATCTTGCCTCCTTGCATTCTACATATTTTTCTGATTCCTGAATAAATTTTCATGCTCCATGGGTTTGTTACCTTACTCTTTAAAACCCCTTTTCAACATTGATTTAAAAATAAATGTTCTATTAGCTTACTTTTATATTTTTAGCTTTGTCTTGAGATTAGATAATGTCCTTTTAGTTTTACATTTGATTGTTCTGCTTTGAACTTTGTTCATTTGTAGTGATGTGGAATGTCATTTGTTTGGATTGAATTCCAGAATGAAGCCATGAAGGCAAGAAACACATGAGCAAAAAGATTTGTTCAAGGTGTAAACTATCCTTTTGTTTTAAAACGGTTGCAGTAAAATTAAACTATTTAAACTATTCAAGATACATGCACCATGTTATCAAATATTTAATCCTGGAATAAATTATACTACAAGTTTTCCTATGGATATTAATATCAGTTTACTCATTCAAAATCGTCAGTGAACTTTTTCTTCAACAAAGTGGACGCCGTCAAGAATTCGGTACCAAAAGTCGATTCACTCCTCTTACGAGACGACACTTCTGCCACAGGAGTGACACAACATTTTTTCTTCTTCTTAGTTCCAGTTTTGTCCTATTCGGAAAAGAAAAAGAGTTTGGATATTTATTGAATTTGAAGCATATTACCTAAATTTTAGTATTATTTGTTACAACAGTTAAGTGACCTAATATC
Organism: Uloborus plumipes; assembly: GCA_038373865.1. Lineage (NCBI taxonomy): Eukaryota > Metazoa > Arthropoda > Arachnida > Araneae > Uloboridae > Uloborus > Uloborus plumipes. The sequence goes on along the minus strand of JAXGGA010003525.1, from coordinate 55,074 downwards.
GAGCCGAAATATTGCAAGTGTAGTACCATCTTCTGCATTGGAGAGAATTTAAATTTATTCAGTTGACTTGAATTACATTTGTTGCACGGGCATCGCCTTGCGGGTACTGAAAGTACTGTTAATAATTTCAACAGTGCTCATATTTGCATGCTGAAAAACCTAATTACAACTTTTAAAAAAACTATGGAAATTCTAGCTTTCATTATGCTGTTAAGTAACAAAAATAGCACTACTATCATGCATGATTTTTTTTTTTTTTTTTTTTGCATTCAATTATTTAATTATTATGTTTATTCCATAGTTTCACGTTTACTGTTTGAAGTTCTTTACCTTTAAAAAAAGTTTCATATATTTTATGGAATGCTTCTTGAATGATTTTATAATGATGATTCGCAGATTTTATATCAGAAAGGCTGCTATTAATAATTGTATAGCGAAGCTTCTTCCTCAGTTCTCTGGAAGCCCCATACTTCTTAGCGTGTTGTTAAAGAATAGAAATGTGTAAGGCTGAGAGTTTTGATAGTGGTTTAACTTAAATGCGAAATATAGAATCTCGGTTGTTATTCAAATTTTTGTTTATCATCGTTATTAACAAGTATTCAAAAGGGGGAAAATAAACATCACTTCTCAAAGAAACTTGCTAACATTTGAAGTAACATGAGTGAAAAAAAAGTTCACTTACTTCATCTGAAGCTATAACGGGGGTTACAAAACTGGACGAAGGTCTGGTCCTACGATTAGCAGTGGAAGTAGACAAGTATGCGTAAAGGCCAGACGTGGTTGAAAGAGGATTATATAGCAATTTCTCATCCAGACTCTCCAGACATTTGCGAGCCTCCTGAAACACAGAAATATAGAAAAATTAATTTTTCAAGAAAATGTGACTTTTTTTTTCGATTGAGAAATTATAGCAGAATTTTAAATATTCTACTAATGGTGGAGTAAATTTTTGCTATGTGGCAAGATGTATCTCTAACTAACGTAAAAGGATAAATTATTGTTATTGGATTCCCAAACTCGTATTATTTCGATCTAATAATTTTGCAAAGCAGGAGGGGGATAATTATTATGGGCATTTTAACTCCTTTAGCTTGAAATTAAAATCAATAAACCTCTTAATGGAGCACATGATTTTGCGCTCCTTATTAATAATCATGTTATTCAGATTATTACAGGAACCAAGAATTATTTTTCTGAGCCATAATTTCAAAACTGTTTTATTCAGTTTACTTATATTTTTTCTTTTCCTTTTTCCCCCTTCCTCTCTCTCTCTCACTCGCCCTTTTTTTTTTTTTTTTTTTTTTTTTGAATAAAGAAACTTTTAATATCACTGAAACTATCATACAAATAATTAACGTAACTGCAAATTGTCTCAGAAACATCTTTGAAGGTAAACTTTAAATGTTCTTTGCATTAAATGTACAATTGAATCGGTGAGTGCATAAACAACGTAAGTCAAGAACTTCAAATTGTTCAGGAGAGAGAAAAAAACGTCTTAATTCTAGCATTGTTTCTACGGTCAACTTCCAAATAAAGAGCCCCGTATCTTTCAAATTAGTAACCTGACTGACATGATTTTTGACCTCAACACGTATCTTGCCTCCCACAGCTTGTTTCCAGAAAAGACGAATTTTCGAATTTTTATGACTGATGTTGTTTTTGTACTCACCGATTCAATTCAAAGTTAAGGTTAATATTCAAATACCGGAACTTATACAGTGCAGATTTTCAGCTGCATTGTTTTCAGTTCGCTTCAGTCCCCTGACTGACTAAAATATAAAACTTAACAAATTTTTGCATCGAAACCCAATGATACGAAATTATTTGATTTTCACTTACTATTTCCAAGTCTGTAGGCACTTCTCGTTCTGGCAACTGTAGCACGGGAAGCAACAATTCGTTGACAGCGACGGACTTCACAAGTAGGGAATTTTTTGAGGGGAAAAAAGCGAAAAACCCAGTAGGTAACACTTTTTCCGGCGTCACAATTCGAGATGCTTGCCTTTTTGCTAACAATATGGCGTCTTTTTCGTACAGATATCGGGTAACTGCTGCGAAATTGTGCTGGTTGCGTTCAAGTTCCTCCCAATCCATCTTCCAGCATCTTGTCGCAGCTGCAAAAAAGGTCATATTTAGTTGCTACAGCTGGAGTAATCATTTTGGGTAACTTTGAACCATGTGGGTTATTTCTGTAGTATTTGACTTTTTGAGAAACTGTAGAAGCCCCAACGCTGCACTCTACTGGCAAGGTTATTAATAATATCAATTTATTATCATTTATCAGTATTTTTTTATTATTATTTCAATTAATACGATGTACTTTCTCTTTGTGTGAAAAATTGTTAAAGGCTGGCGTATTGAACACTTACCTGCTCATGTGTATTCAGTTTCATATTTGTATAACTCGAATTTAATATTGGCACAGATCTATTGGATTTTAAAAAGTGCCTATCTTCCGTAAGTGAAGTTTAACAAGATAGCTCAATTATTGAGGTATGACAATTTAGGATTAAAGCACTTAAAAGCAAAAAATTGGCTAAGTGACAAAATTAAAAAAGATAGCTGGTACAAATACCAGAAAAACAACCATCTGATTTGGGATAACAGATGGTAACGGTTCAATAAAAGTCTACGAACAGTCTGAACTTAGTTCGTTTTGCTCGAAAATTTCCCTTGAAAGTCCGTTTACACCACTTTGCTTCTAATTGCCTTAATTAATGAATAAAATCAAAATGAAGATCAATAGTTTTAAGACAAAAACGATAGCTTAAAACAAAGAAAAGTATACTTACTCGCTATAAGCGGGTATCCGAACAGCAACGACTCGCACATACCTTCTTTCTTCACCAGACTCACTGCTTCCAGTGTGTACACGGGTACTTTAGACGTACACTGCTGTTTACCTATCACATTCGGACGTACTACGTTCTGGGAAGATCCTCCATCAGGGAACAAGAAGAATTGCCCACTAGAAGGCAACGTTTCGGCACTCAGAAGGCACTCGTGGACGTCGCAGCGCAAGATGATAGTGCTCACACTCAATCGCAAGTGATCAGAGTCTGTGCTAACATCTCTCAACCAACTTTTCATTATGTTTTCCAATTGAAAAGCATTGGCCTCAATCTGGAAAAAATAATCATTTCATTGTTAATTTCTTCCTCTTTATAGCTTTTTCTTTTTTAGTACAACTGAGATTGTAATTTTATCGAGCAATCAATTGATAGCACAGAATTTGTGAAAGATTTTTTGAAACTCCGGGCTCATCTAAAACGAGGCTTCATTACATAACATACAATTTTCTATGAAGTAAAACTCGAATAAATTCTAAACCAGAATGGAGGGTTTTTTTTTTTTTTTTTTTTGTGCTTGAAACTGCACCCCAAGAGATTAACTGCTCATTGAGTAAAAATACTGACATGCGGGACCCACCATCCTCAACCCGACCATCACCCAAAAATCTTTCTTTTTGACTTCCCATTTCTATAGTTGTCCTCCCCCCCTCTAACACACACCACACACTACTGACTCCGGGCATTTTAAACTTGCTGTTTTTATTTGTCCTTTGTCATGGAGCAAAATAACTGGGAAAATTTTTAAATAATTTCACATTTACTTTTTAGTGAAAGCATAAATAACGAAATGAGCTTAACACTACTAAATTATTTATCCTGATTGGAGATAGGTGGTTATTTATCCTGAAACATTTGTCTATCTTAGCATGGAAAAACTAACAACTATGTCCTGCTTCTCTTCTTTAGTGGAATCAAAATTCACATTGGGGGAGGGAGGAAGGATCCGTCTTTACATGTACATAAATATTACTCTATATAGGATTTGCAATATGGCGTAAAAGCAAAGGATCTGCTGAGAGGTGGATGTTTAACTTTGTTTCTCTTTCCTTACTTATTTCTCTAACTTGTTTCTCTTACAGTATATGAAGGATTATTAATGCATTATTGATCGCACGCGTAGAACGTATTTATGTTTGCCTGATTAGAAAAATATTAACTGAGGATATCGAGCTTCAAAGCAGTACTTTCAAACGTTTTTAAAAACTTTTTAAAATCTTCTACGTAATTTGCAACTCGACTCACATGCAAAAATAAATAAAATTAATTAAATACTGTTAGAAAAGAAAGAATGTTGAAACAGCTTTAAGAATTTCTTGGGGGAATACTTGGTACCCCTAAATTTAAGGGCATTTATTTCTTTTTTATGCCAACATTAATACTGTTTATTTTGTGATAAAAACATTAATATTTTTGAAATATAAATTATGTTCACATACCAATATTCTTCACAACAAATGAATAATTCAACGATATTATTACATTGAATAGTTCTACTGATTTTTCTTTTTTTTTTTTTTTTTGTGTTCATTCTAGTGCAAATCAATTGTAGTTTCACTACTACGAACAAAAACAAAAGTCGTTCATGCACTACATTAACAAATACACCGACCTCGTTCATGTGAATGAGACTTTTTGCCATGTCTTCAGCGTCTTCGTCATCAAATAGGCTGGGAGATTCATTATTTTGAGAACAGGGTCCTGACGTACTTCCCGACGACTGCAATGCGTTACGTGTCTTCAACATTATAATCTGAAATACAATTTAGACAACTTTTCAATTTTTAGCCCCAAATTCATCTGAAAAACTCTGCAGAACAGTTGCATTTTGTTCATTTACTTTCAGATTCATACACTGTAAAAAATGGGTGTTTTTTTACAGCATAATACAACTAATTTTACAGTAGTACACTATGAAATTGCTAGTTTACAGTAATAAACTAAAATTGCTAGTTTCACTGATCATTGTTTGTTACTGTGCATTTTAGTTTTAAACTGGAACTTCTGCTGCCAGTATTATACTGCTGTTTTTACAGTATAATACAGCTAATTTTATGGCAATATTGTTAATTTTACAGTAATAAACTGTAAAATAGCTAGTTTTACAATTTATTACTGTGCTTTTACAGTTTCGAACTGGAACCTCTGCTACCAGTATTATACTGTAAAAACAACAGCTTATTTTTCGCAGTGTGCAAAACGTATAGAATTTTATTTATTTATTTTTTATTTATTTATTTATTATTTATTTATTTATTTATTTTTCATTTATTTATTTATTTTTTATTTATTTATTTATTTATTATTATTATTCTATTTATTTATTTATTTATTTATTTGAACTGAGAAAAAGGGAAAAAAATGCCTGTTGAAAATGTTCAAGTCACTCACATGTGCTTTGTAAACGTAAGCCAACTGAATCCCAGGCAATGTTGACTGAATGCTTTTCACGAACTCCTTCGTTGGTTGCGCAGACAAAAAAACTAGTTGAAGTTGTGGCCATTCTTCTTTGTTTTGCAAAGCACCCTGAATAAAATTTTAAACTCTTTTAATGTTTTTCAATGTCAAATTTTTTACAGTTCGCATAGACCAATGAGGTCTTAGTTAACTCAACAGCGCTTTAGATACGTGTGTCTAGTGTGATATCTGCTAATTAAGGACTGCTGCTGCTGTCATAGCTGATAAAAATAAAATGCTGGTCTTTTACAGGGCCTGATTACTAATTAGGTCACGGCCTAGGGCCCCCAAATGGCTAAAATTGTTTTAGTCAATTTCTAAATTTTTTTAATCCTATGACTAAAATTGCAAAGCCTCAGTACAGGAGCCCCCAAAAAAGTATTTGGCCTTAGGCCCCGAGGTATCTTAATCGGGCCCTGGTCTTTTATTTGTCCTAAGTTTCATCCTTAATCCTATTCGCATTACTAGTAATTCAGAATGATTTTGACAATTTATAAATGCACCTTCTGTACGGGGAAGAAATCGAAAAAAATCATTTTTTTTTTTTGCAAACAAAAAAGCTTGCAATAAAAGTATTACAAAATAAAATTATAAACAATATCTGGGAAAACATTCCTGAGCAGACACTATGTTTTGGAAGAATAAGACAAGAATGTCACTTTTATGCACAGTTGTATCAATTTATCTGTATCGCCTGAAACAATTCTAAAAAGAGAAGAATCCTTTTAACTAATAACAAATGTCTCAAAGAAAAAGTATAATAAAATTGATATACATAAGTTAGTACTATATCATTGAGTTCTAAAATTAAGCAAAGAAAATGAAATTAGATTAGCTGCAGAAAAATCTTACCTTTTCTTTCAATCATTTTGTTTCTATGTAGAAGACTTGTTTGGTAAAAATTATGTTTAATCCAAGAACTTTATTACAACAGCATGTTTTACATTTTTTATTCTTTGAAATCAATTGTATGCATAATTTTAAAAGACTCTTTGAAAATATAAATAGAAAATAAACTGGGTTATGAAATGAAGCTTTTGGTAAAACAAAGTCAGTTTAATTTTTGTTAAATAACTACGAAATATACCTATGCTTTTTCCTAAAATGTTTTTTTTTATTTTTTTTTTAAGTATGCAATCTGAAACGAATGTCTTTTGCACATTTACAAGCAATTAGAATAGCGCTACAATTATCAGGATTTAAGAGAAAGAAAAACTTTACAAATTGCTTCAAGAAGGTTGATCTGGCCCAACTGGAGACCATATTGAAGTTATAGTTGCCTTAGGTCCGATATGCCTGAAAAAGCGGACCGACATACCCTTTATTCTTAGTCTGAAAATATACTGTTATAATTTTTTTCTTCGTGAAAAAAAACAAATTGAAAATAATTGTGAACCAAAAGAACTTACTTTAAGAGAAGGGTGCAATTCGTTAGCTGCAATCTTGATGAAAACTATTTTTTAAAAAATGCAAATTTCTGAAAATTACTCAGTACTACTGTAATGACTTTCAGATATAATATTTGTTCAATATAACTTGGCCATGTGATTTTATGATGGGATTTGTAAGGACCATAGTGCTATTTGTTAGTCATAAACTAAAAAAAAAATAATATGGGCAACATTAAAATAAAAGAGAAGTGTCCAACATGCCCGACGGTCCAACGAGGCCCATCCCTCAATGTCTAAATGTACACATTTCAGTTTAAAACATTGTAATCTTCAACAAAAAATTTTGAAGCAAGAGCAAAAATGCTTTTTCAAAATTTTAGAGCTGATTGCTTGACTGGTTTTTTGAATGAATGGTTTTATTAACGCTTTTTAGCCTACTTTCCCGTTAAAAATAAAAGAAAGATGAAAAAAGTATTAAAAGTAGCTTAATGCATCTAAAAACATCGCCAAGTCCAAAAAATATCGCCAAGTTAAAAAAATAAAAAGGTAAAATGAATATCGAAAAATTAAAAATTTGAAAGTAGGGTATTGAGATGGGGAATTTGTGCGTCGGTCTGTCGGTCGGTCGGTCTGTCGGTCTGTCTGTACCCCCGTAATAACTTTTGAATGAACATTCCGATTTGGACAAACTTTTTTTTGTTGGAAAGATCTCGGCGAGTACAGCTCATTCCCATATCTGATTTTTCGATTTGAATAATTTTTGGTTCAACTTTGAACCGTTCAAACAACCTGTCCCGCGATGCTAACTTTTGAATGAACAGTCGGATTTGAACAAACTTTTTTTTGTTCGAAAGATCTTTTCAAGGATACTTCATTCCCGTATCTACTTTTTGATTTGAACAATGTTTCGTTCAACATTGAACCGTTCAAACAAGCTGTCACCTCTAATAACTTTTGAATGAACAGTCCGATTTAAACAAACTTTTTTTTGTTCGAAGCATCTCAGCAAGGATACTTTATTACCGTATTTAAATTTTCAATTTGAACATTTTTGGTTCAACATTGAACCGTTCAGGCAACCTTTCCCCACCTAATAACTTTTGAGTGAACCGTCCGAATTGAATAAACTTTTTTTTGTTCGAAAGATCTCGGCGAGTACAGCTCATTCCCATATCTGATTTTTCGATTTGAATAATTTTTGGTTCAACTTTGAACCGTTCAAACAACCTGTCCCGCGATGCTAACTTTTGAATGAACAGTCGGATTTAAACCAACTTTTTTTTGTTCGAACGATCTTTTCAAGGATACTTCATTCCCGTATCTACATTTCCGATTTGAACAATTTTTCGTTCAACATTGAACCTTTTAAGCAACCTTTCCCCACCTAATAACTTTTGAGTGAACCGTCCGAATAAAATAAACTTTTTTTTGTTTGAAAGATCTCGGAGAGACTTTCCCATACACATTCCCATATTTCGCTTTTTGATTCAAACCATTTTTCGTTCAATAGTGAACCGTTTAGAAAAAAAAAATTACATTAGCGTCTACGGGGAATTTAAGTTGTATGTTGATCCTGAACTTAAAGTCGGATTTCCTTCAAACTAACTTTGTAAGAAAATGGTTTTGATAAATAATGTTTGTAAAGTACTTTTCTAAGTAATCTTCTGTGAGGACTCTGATTCCGACTCCGACTCCGTGAACATGGCAGAAATGCAGGCTCAGAAAAAAAAAGACTGAACGTACAGACGATTTTTTGTTTATTTATTCATTTGTTTTATTTTATTTATTATTATTATTATTATTTATTATTATTATTTTTTTGCAGACGATTTTTTTTTGTAACAAATTTTTCATTCACGAGAATATTTTATTCTTTATTTATATTTAACAACTGGCAACGTATTAAAAGTGAAATTCCGGACATTTTATTAACGGACGATTTTTTTTTCTTTTTCTTTTTTTTTTTTCTTTCTTTGATAAAATGTGTTTTGATGATCTTTGTACTTTTATTTATTTATTTTTTTTAATTATTATTATTATTATTATTATTATTATTTTTGAAAACGATGGAGGATTTTTCTACGAAGGAGCTGTAACAGTTACTCTTTAAAAGGTGTGACAAAACTTTATTTATTCGTTAATTACTTTTTACGTGTCTATTTCATCTGATGAGAGGGGCATATTTTGCTTTTCGAAATCAGCTCTAAGTGCTAAAAAGGTATGTTTGGCATAATTTTCAGTCTCAGATAATCAAGAGAATAATGATCAGATGCGAGAATGCCGATGTCGATGTACGGGAAAGTAGGCTTGTTTAGTTCTTGACAGAACTTCTTGTTTAATCAATTCAGTGCTACTTTTCCAAACTATTTTAAGATCTTGAAATACCTTTAACCTCTTGCCAGTATCGCTCGACTCAGTTCGGGCAACTACAGTATTTGTGATGCTCGAACTGAGTTTGGGCAAGAGAAAAACTAACGTTTCTTTTTCGTGAAGCCGGAACTGCTGGATTTGTTTCTACTTTAGCATAATAATTTATTCTCTATTTTCCTTATGATAGTGATGATAATGGTCCTAGTTTTTCTTCAATTCCGAATTTTGTTAGGGGACGGAGAACGTGGGCGTGTCAGCTGCTCAGATAAATAAGGCAAGCTTCGGTTGATGAATTAAAACAGTTTTCGTTTTTTCGTTCAGTTTTGGTTGTTTTTCGGTGGTGTTTTTGCACAGTGTTCTTTTGTCGCAATGTCCGATTCAATTTCTTTTCTGTAATTTGCTTTAATTAAACAAGATGTGTGCGTAATCTATTTTACGTGTATGTAAAAATTAAATACAGTAGTTATTGCATTTAAAATGTCCTTTTTGTAATAAAAATATTTTCTAACTTGTATAATATAATAAAGAACAAGATTAAACAGTCAAAATTTTTTTGCATGTTTGGTCCATTTTTCTGATATATGCCACAGTTAAGGGGTTAAATTGTAAAACATCAATTTAATTCTAAAATAGAAAAAAAGGGGCAACGATTCAGCATTGCTTTTTAAAATTGCAAGTAGTGTTAGTAAAATGAGCATCGACTACTGTTAATAAAAGATAAAAGCTCCAACGCAGAATATTGTTACCTGAAAATAAGTTTCGTACTGTCGAACAGCATCCTGGAGGCTTTCTAATAACTCATCCCTCTCGAAAGTTTCATCTACAGTAAGAATACCATGAACTGCTTTCAAACCTTCGATGGCAAATAAAAACTTTGTAAAATTTATTTTAATCGATTGCATCGGAAAAATGCATTTACACCTTTGTGATAGTGTATAAATGCCCAAAACACGAAAACGAGAAGAATTCTTTAAATTATTTGATAAAGTAATTGTATTTTGTAATACTTGACATATAATATTAATATAATCTATCGTCATAGGTACAGTACGATCTAAAAATAAATAGAAAGCAGGTTGCTTATTAAAAGCTTCTCGCCATTCAAGTTTCTCCATTTTAAAGAGTTTAAAACCTGAATGGATTTAGCAGACGATTTATTTATCAATTTAGAATTTCTAACTGGACATTTACTGTTAAAATAATGTTTTCATTTCTTTTCGTTTTAAATTTTTCTTGGATTCTTCCCAATATGTCAAGCAAGTTTCTTTATTTTACTCACGTAAGATTTTCAGGGACAATTTCAAGAAACCAGAAAAACTAAGCAACTGAAGTACAATTTTTTTCTCTTATGCTCTCTGATTTTGTTTTAAAACTGAAAATTAAACAGTATAATATGTTTTTATATTTTTATAAAAAAAAAAAAAAAGTAAAGATCTGTTTTAACATGGGGTTTGAATTTCGCTCCTCCCGTTCTTTCTTCCCCTTTCTCTCTTTTCTAGGTAGGAATTCAAATGAAACACGGACGATCGCAACTCACCAATGCAATTGCAAATTCCCAAATTTGGATACGTTACAATCGCTACGAGATGCGATTCTAATGTAATTCGACTTTTAATAGCGATTGCAATTTGCGATCGCCTCGAAGCGATTGCAATGATGTTTCACTTGAATTCGGCCCCTAGTCACACAGCAACAGACCCACACAAATCTGAAGTTGGAAAGAATAAAATCCACTTAGGGCCGAATTCAAGTGAAACACCATTGCAATCGCTTCGAGGCGATCGCAACTGGAAGTCAAATTACATTAGAATCGCATCTCGTAGCGATTGTAACGTTTCACTTGAATTTAAATTTGGGAATTTGCGATTGCATTGGTGAGTTGCGATCGTCCGTGTTTCAATTGAATTCCTGCCTTAGTTAAAATACTGCTATATTTCAACGCATTTTATTAGGTGTTCAATGAGCTTTCAAAAGTATTGTCATCCTTTGGACTGAAGTCAAACATTTGTGCCTGCCTTGCGAAATCCGCAACTCTGTACTCTGCTTTCCTGCATCCCTTTGCAACCGTAACTGTGGTGATGGTGAATTGTTTACAAATGGCAGAAAGCAAATGGTCACTTGAAATTTCTTGCCTTGATTCTTTTTAGTGCATATATATAAAATGTAATTATATTTTGAGCACAAAACATTATCATGGCTCACATCAATGATGGAGAATATACTAAAGTTATTTATACTATGGTAAAAGTCTTTTTCTTTTCCTCAAGTACATTTGCTTTTATTTGTTTACTTATGCCGAACGAAAATCTCGTAAGAAATTTTTCATTGAAAATGTATGTTCAAGTTACTATTACTCTTTCAAATAAAAATTTACTGAAACTTGATTTTAGATAAAGGAGGGCCTTTTCAAAGAAGCTATTGCTGTGCTTAATCAACAGTTTCAAACGAACACAACGGTAAGCATTATTTTAGTTGATGAAGACCTTATGCTTGTTCTTGTGTTGTAATTGGAGCCCTAACTATTTAAATTAAAGACTTCTGCATGTTTTCGCTTTCTTTTATTTATGCGATTTGTTAAGAGCTATGCCTCAGAGGAACTATGGTGATTGGAAAAGTGACTTGAAATCGTTTGAAACAAAAAAGCAGAACCCTTTTGGAACACCATTCTATTGACAGGTATTGGGCCATTTAAAAGCAGTATAACAAAATAAATTTCAAAATTTTAATATGCAGGCACAACTTTACACACAAGTTATTTTTTACATATTTTTATTTAGTTTATTTTTAAAATAATTTTTTTTTTTTTTTGGATCAATTTCATGTTTAGTAGCCCTCGGCCTAACAATAGTTAATAATTAAGATCCTAATACGCAGGAGGAAAGTTACACCATAATTTTAATCATCAAGTTTCAATTGACATCATTTTACCACTGTCAGTGAAAAATAATCAAACAACTCACAATTTTGCCGTTATTTAAAAAATTACTTTAATAAACTGATTTTTGCATTCCATCTCTCAAATGCTAATGCTTCTCTCAGGTCAGCTAGTAAGTATATAAATTACTGTATAGCTGCAAACTTCCCTGATCTGTTCAGCACACTCTTGAATTTCCATGCTTTAGCCCTAACTCCCAAATGAATGAAATGGCCCTAAAATTTTTATCAAAATGACGAGATTCTCCAAAAAGAGATTTTTTAGCAATTAAAATTTCTGAATAAATTTTTATGTTAAAGCATTTGCAATCTTAACAAGAAGTTCTGTCAAGAACTAAACGAGCCTACTTTCCCGTACATCGACATCGGCATTCTAGCATCTGATCATTATTCTCTTGATCATCTGAGACTAAACATTATGTCAAACATACCTTTTTAGCACTTAAAGCTGATTTTTAAAAGCAAAATATACCCCTCTCATCAGATGAAATAGAGACATAAAAAGTAAATAAATGAATAAATGAAGTTTTGTCGCACCTTTTAAAGAATGTAACTGTTACAGTTCTTCCGTAGAAAAATTCCTCAATCGTTTTCAAAAAAAAAAAATTGAAAGTACAAAGTACATCAAAACACATTTTATCAAAGAAAGGAAAAAAAACTCGTCCGTCGATAAAATGTCTCGATTTTCACTTTTAAACTTTGCCAGTTGTTAAATATAAATAAAGAATAAAATGCCCTCGTGAATAAAACACTTTTGTTACAAAAAAAAAATCGTCTGCCAAAAAAAAAATAATAGTAATAAATAATACAAATGAATAAATAAACAAAAAATCGTCTGCACAGTCAGTCATTTTTTTCTGAGTCTGCATTTCCGCCATGTTTGTGGAGTCGGAGTCGGAATCAGAGTCCTCACAGAAGATTATTCAGAAAAGTACTTTACAAACATTATTTATCAAAACCATTTTTTTACAAAGTTAGTTTGAAGGAAATCCGACTTTAAGTTCCAGGATCAACATTCAACTTAAATTCCCCGTAGGCGCTAATGTTAAATTTTTTTCTGAACGGTTCAATATTGAACGAAAAATGGTTCAAACCAAAAAGTGAAATAAGGGAACGAACCTCTCCGAGATCTTTCAAACAAAAAAAAGTTTATTCCATTCGGATGGTTCACTCAGAAGTTATTAGGTGGGGAAAGGCTGCTTGAACGGTTCAATGTTGAACGAAAAAATGTTCAAATTGAAAATTTAAATACTGTAATGAAGTATCCTTGCTGAGATCCTTCGAACAAAAAAAAAGTTTATTTAAATCGGACTGTTCACTCAAAAATTATTAGGGGTGACAGCTTGCTTGAGCGGTTCAATGTTGAACGAAAAATTGTTCAAATCGGAAATGTAAATACGGGAATGAAGTATCCTTGATAAGATCTTTCGAACAAAAAAAAGTTTGTTGAAATCGGACTGTTCACTCAAAAGTTAGCCTCGCGAGACAGGTTGTTTGAACGGTTCACAAGTTGAACCAAAAATTGTTCAAATCGAAAAATCAAATATGGGAATGAGTTGTACTCGCCGAAATCTTTCCAACAAAAAAAAGTTTGTTCAAATCGGAATGTTCATTCAAAAGTTATTAGGGGGGGGAAAGGTTGCTTGAACGGTTCAATGTTGAACCAAAATTGTTCAAATGGAAAAAACAAATATGGGAATGAGTTGTAATCGCCGAGATCTATCCAACAAAAAAAAGTTTGTTCAAATCGGAATGTTCATTCAAAAGTTATTAGGGGGGAAAGGTTGCTTGAACGGTTCAATGTTGAACGAAAAATTGTTCAAATCGAAAATGTAGATACAGGAATGAAGTATCCTTGAAAAGATCTTTCGAACAAAAAAAAGTTTGTTCAAATCGGATTGTTAACTAAAAAGTTAGCATCGCGGGACAGGTTGTTTGAACGGCTCAAAGTTGAATCAAAAATTGTTCAAATTGAAAAATCAAATATGGGAATGAGCTGTACTCGCCGAGATCTATCCAACAAAAAAAAGTTTGTTCAAATCGGACTGTTCATTCAAAAGTTATTAGGGGTGACGGCTTGATTGAGCGGTTCAATGTTGAACGAAAAATTGTTCAAATTGGAAATGTAAATACGGGAATGAAGTACCCTTGAAAAGTTCTTTCCAACAAAAAAAAGTTTGTTCAAATCGGACTGTTCATTAAAAAGTTAGTATCGCGGGACCGGTTTTTTGAACGGCTCAAAGTTGAACCAAAAATTGTTCAAATCAAAAAATCAAATATGGGAATGAGCTGTACTCGCCGAGATCTTTCCAACAAAAAAAAGTTTGTCCAAATCGGACTGTTCATTCAAAAGTTATTAGGGGGGGACAGACAGACCGACCGACACACAAATTCCCCATCTCAATACCCTACTTTCAAATTTTTAATTTTTCGATATTCATTTTACCTTTTTATTTTTTTAACTTGGCGATATCTTTTGGACTTGGCGATATTTTTTTTAACTTGGCGATATTTTTTGGACTTGGCGATAGTTTTTAGATGCATTAAGCCAATTTTAATACTTTTTTCGTCTTTCTTTTATTTTTAACGGGAAAGTAGGCTAAAAACGAAACCGTTTCAAGAACGAGTGAAAATTTTATGTTTCGGATCTTTTTTGAAACATTTAAAACTTTTATTTCCTCAAAAATGTGGTAAAACGTTACCAATTTTTTTGAACTCGTTAAACTTGTTCCTGCCATAAGGAATGTTTATTATCATTTATAAGAAAAAAGAAACTTGTGTTTTAATGCAAATAGTAATCTGAATTTCGAAATTTCAGGTTCTGTAATTCTTCAATTTAAGAAATCTTCACTTAAATTTAAAATATACCTCATACACTTTAACTTTTGATGCTAAATTTATTTAAATCAAGTCTTCATAGTTTTATGTATAAGTCGTACTGGTTTTCATCTTTCAATATTTTGCTGCAAAGATGACATATTCAGAATTGCCTATACATGTTAAAACGAAGGTGAACTGTCACTGATATTCTTTCGGCTGGTTGTTTCCTAATGAGTTCAATGAGATTCGTAAGCTGTAAATTTTAAAGTTAAATTTTCTTGTATGAAATCTCTGTAATTATGTGATATTTAGTATTATAACTTTTTTCTTTAGTCTAGAGCAGCTCTTTCTCTTCTTGGCTATTGTTATTATTTCACACAAGACTTTGTTAATGCAGCAAATTGTTATGAACATTTAACTGTTGTTTGCCCTGAAATTGATGACTATAAGCTATACTATGCCCAGTCATTGTATCAAGCTTGTTTTTATCAAGAAGCTATGAAAGTTACTTGCCAAATTGAGAATCAGGACTATCAGACAAAGGTATGTACATTTTAATTAGAATTATATCAGTGGATAAATCAGCAAATATTGATTAAATAATATTTTCAAAACTATTTTTAACTCTTGCTAAGTCATAAATAATGTCTCACCCTTTTTTTACCTTCTTTACATTGATGATATTTTTTTGTAAAAGTGTGCACGCCATTTCTTTTGAAATTAACCTTTGAAAAGGGGGAAAAAAAAAGAATGTGCTCTTTAAATTAAGATTTCTTTATTATGCTTTAAAAATTCTTAAAATTTTGTTTGAAAATCTTCTGTGCAACCTAAATTCCATTTTATAAAAGTTATGTTGAACATTTTATTCTCTTAAATTGTTGAATATTAGCTCAGACTCTTAAATAAATATTTAAGGGTGAAACTTTTCAATCATAAAAATATTTTAAATTGAGTTGAAAATGGAAAACAAGTTCCATGTGTAATTATTTCTTCCCTCTGTGTCAGAATAATTTGATTCTGTGATTTCTTACCAGCCAAAGATACTTTGAAAAATGAAAAACTTTGAAATATTTTTTGTAGATTGTGAAATTGCAAGCAGCAATCAAGTATGGAGAAGAAGACTTAGCAGCCGCCAAAGTACGTAATTTTTAAATTGTGCAAAAGCTCTTGAATTAGCTTCAAACATATTTTGTTGTTTTATGGCAATCTTGGCTCAACAGTTTATTTTAATCTTATATTCATAGATGCTGAAATATTAAAATGTAGGTTACATGTTGTTGGTTTTCACTTATGAACAATTGATAGAAAGTATAATTTCTTATTAGTGTTTTTTTTTACCTTTTCTTTTTTTTTTCTCTGAACTTTTTTTTTTAAATAAAGGATTTGGAATGTTTATTAAAAATATTAGTTAACTCATTAATTGTGTATGCATTTTAAAATATTCTTTATTAGAAAACAGAGCAAAATCTTCAAAATTTATGTGTCCATTAGAGATGAGCCGGGCTCGGCCCGAGACGGACTCTGGCCCTTTAACTTCCAGCAGCTTTCGTGCTCGGGCTCGATCTCATGTTAAGATAGTCAGTTTTTATACAAGTACAACGTTCACGGAATAAAATATTGGGGTACTTAAAGAGCGTGAAAAGTTTTTCTTAATGGCAGAATTGATTTGTTCAGGAAGAGTTTCAGAGAAATGACATCTATCACCTTATCTCCTACTCCCATACATCGTTTCTCAGCTTCCGCACATCGGAAAAAAATTAAAATAATAATAATAATAATAATAATTCAAAAAGATAGCACCCACTTATAATATATTTGCAATTGCTATTACAATATACCACATGGCAGTGCATCCCAAGTGGAAATTAAAATTATACATATTGATGTTTGATACACTCGGGCTCGGGCCGCGTCGGGCTCAAAACAAAACAATATCACTCGGGCTCGGGCGGGCTCGGATTAAAATTCTCGTGCTCGGGCGGACTCGGGCCTTCAAAAGTGAGCCCGAACTCATCTCTAGTGTCCATGTCAAATGGAATCAGATGGCAGGAAATGTTTTGGAGATTTTCTGCATAGTTTTTAACATTCAAATATCTTTCTCTTCGAGTATAGCATGTTGGTTGACAAGGAGTTTTTTTATAAGTAAATTTCAACACGTAATGATGTATTTTTAGATCATGCTGTCTAACTTTATTTTTAAACTGCATAGTTAAAACATCTTTCATCTTCTTAGTGTGCATTTTAATGTTCTCATTATGATATAATTGTAAATACAATGTATAAATATCTTTTGTATTTCATTTAGAGCTTAGTTGATCAGAGTCCTCCTGGTGATCCTGACACAGAAGTAAATTTAGGCTGCTTGCTATTTAAGGTATTTACAAACACAAGTCCAATTGAATTTGAAGTTAATTTTTAAATGTTTTTGGTCATGCATTTTTGATGTAAAAATGTATTTGTTTGTTTGTTTTTCAAATTAAAATCAGTTTTGAAAAGTGAGATAAAAGTTGGGTTTTTAAGTTTTTTTTCTTTCTTTTCCTTTGCATAAGTCCTAGAAAGATTTTTAAAAACTTTAACAGCTCTTTCTTGAATTTATTATTCAAACTAAATTGTACTTTGAACCTACTACACTTCTATAGCCCTGCTGGTGCATTTAAAATTTTAAGATCTTCAAGAAAATTTTGTTACCTTGATTTAAATGAATTTTGTTAAAATATTTTCATTTGTTATTTAAATCCTCCTTCTTAGTGTTTGTCTACAATTTTTTAGACTTATGATATTTTCCATACTTTCTTTTATTTATTTATTTTTTAATATTATTTTAGTTGAGTTATTTATGTATTGTTGCAAAACAATTTAAATTTAATAGAAACTAAACTAATAAGTTAAAATGACCTATTATGACTACAACTGTTAATATGGTGTCGAGCTGATAAAAGAATTATGTCATACAGTCATGACCACCAAACCATCGCCAATACGTTATGTATTAATACATTACAAATAAAATGTCAAAATGTAAACAATTGCAGTATTTTTTTTAATTAAATCAATATTTTTAGGAGTAAATTTATGTAGTACCACTTCCTTTCATTACTTATAAAATTAATTAGTTAGTTTATGCCCTACTAGGTGCCTTATTAATGGCCACTTTGTTGCGTTTAATTCACACCCAAGCAGTTTCAGAAAATGTTCTCGTAACTCAGTTTATTTTCTGTGTCTGTTGAAACTCAAATGATCTTCATCCTAGAATCCTGAATTTCATTTTGTATTCAATACAGGGGCGGACTGGCTCTAAAACTTTTGTGTGGAAAAAAAATTCTTCCCGGCCCCCTACCCAAGAATGCATAGTTCCCAGCCCGAAAATTTTCTAACGAGTTTCCTCAAAAAAAAAAAAAAAAAAAAAAAAAAAAAAAAAAAAAAACAGAGACTCCTTCTCACTTAGAAAAAATAAGATTATTTTTTTCAGAAACCCTTCATTAAATTAATTTTGCTATCATCTATAATGTACACATGATACGTCAAGGACCTAATATTCTCAAAAAATGTTTGAGAATCTAAATTCCTGTACGCAATGAAAAAAAATACAGAAAATAGTTATGTGGGTTTTTTGAAAATCCGCACTTAAAAATGTAATTTGTTTATATAAGCGAATAAAAAACCTATTTAAATCAAGAATAAGACATATGCCTATGATCTGTAATATTAAACCACTTAAAAAAATTCAATTGTTCTTATCAAAATCCTTGCTTGAAATTGTATTGAACTTATGCAAACTAATGAAAATTTTCACTTAAACCAAACGTAATGCGTTAACACTTAAACCAAACATTTAGAATGTGAATACATTATGCATCGCGAATTAGAAGTTTTCGAAAGTATTGGATGTGTGTGAGCTTGAATTGCTCTGCAAAGAAAAAAAAATGTTTTGAGGAGCAGTCATTATTTCATAACAACATTTTAAAAATGCACAGAAATACTCCAAACAAAAACAGTCGCAATTTCTCTCGATGAAACCCATGATGGCTAAATACAAGTGTACAAGACGGTCGCTTATGATGTACAACCAAAGAAACCTGAAAAAAATGACTATTTTGATTTCATTGTATGAGTATCATTTGCTTGCTTGAAAATCATACGACAAAAAATATTTTTCAAAGAAATTTTAGTCTGAATTAAGCCCTTTAATGACACAAATTGAACAAAATTAATGAATACAAAATCCTATTTTAAAAAAGTTACTCGAAGATAAAATAAAAATGATAAAAATTACAGTGTTATTCTACACACAACTCAGTAACACATCAACTCAAACTGCATATAATTCCCTTTTAAATAAACTATTAAACAGTTCTGTTGCCATAAACGTAGCGTCGGGGGGGGGGGGGGTACAGAAGGGTACCCAACTTCCCCAATTTGCCGGACACTTTATCTCTGAAACCTGAAGATGTCTAAAATCTGAATAAAAATCGTAGTAAAAATATCGTTTACAGTTATTTTCATTTATTTTATCTTGTTGTACCTATATGCCTGGGGGAGAGGGGGACTGGGGGAATACAGACCCTCTGCCAAAAATGTTCTGGTGCCAAACTTTTCCAAAATTGGAACAAAAATCATCAGGAAAATTATTTCAGTTTATGGTTCTGGTCAGCCAATGGCGTACATATGTTTGAATTTTGGAGGGGGCCGAAGTAATCAAGCATAGCCAAACTTATTTCAGACTTTCGTTAGGGAACCCTCAACTGGAAATGTTTTAAAATTGATGTTCTGAAAACCCATTTTAGGCTATTTTTAATGACGAAAAGAAAAAAGTATGGATTCAGAAGCTGATGCTCTTGTGACATTGAAGTTTTAAATTCGCAATTACGCTATAATTCGTTGAAAGAAATCGAGAGGGTAGGGCGCTCTCTCTCAGAACATTTTCAAAATTTGAGTGATAGAAAGGTGTTTGAAGGCTCTCCCGGAAATGTTTTGGCATTGAGGCTCGTAACTGCAATTTTTAGTTGTCTTTGTTGATGTTTAGCGAAAAGGGGAGAAATTCGGGACCTTTCCTTTTAGAAAACACATTTTAAAATTATTTCTGGACAATTTTCCTTGATTTTGGGAGCCTGTGCCCACCCCATATATACGCCCTTGCCTCTAGCGCAGCCAGAATTACCATCTGGAAGGTTTTTTTGGTCAAAACAGTCCTTACGATTGCCTCTAATATTAAATGTTAGGTCTCGCCCCCTTTCCTGGCGGCACTATATTTTATCTTGAGCGTCTCCATGTTTGTTGCTCTGCTAAAATAATAATTTAAACAAGTATGGAATCATAAAACGGTGGGCATGTATAGTGACTGGGTGTAATCCCAACTATTTTATATGGACCTTCTTATGGTATAAATTTTAAAATTCTATGTAACTGCTTACTGCACTAGAAAATACTTTTAACTTGAAAATACTAATTTCATAAAATATGATTCGTTGTGTGTGTGTCAGGGTTGGCAAAGGTGGGCCCAGCCCAGAAAAACCCGCCCGGGTTTTTCTGGGCGGGTCCACCAACAAAAACCCACCCGGGTTTTTGTCAAAAGTGGGTTTTTGTTAATTTTTAAATTATCAACAAAAAAAAATCAACAATAATATCTCATCTAAATTATACATAAAAAATAAGTAAGAAATCAGGTTTATTTGAGATAATTTTTCATAGAGTAATTATATATTTTATAAAATAATTATTATTTCTTCAATTTTCAAGTCATCGTCCAGAAAATTTTCCTAGCTATGATACTACTTTTTTTTTGCAAAATACTTATTATTATTATAATGTATTTATTTTTTGATAGCAAATTTCAAATTTTAAAATAAATTGAAAATGCACCATTGATTAACTTCTTGTAGATGGAAAAAATTGCTTAATTAATGTTTTATGATAATTTTGATTCAACACAGAAGTCAAATAATGATAAAATACTGCAATTTTTTTCTTTTATTCTGGATTAAGAAAAATAAAGTTTTGCTCTTCATTTCTTCTAACCCTACTGCATTTAGTATATGATAATTTTCAAGTGCTATATTATAGAGGTACCATGCCAATAACTTTAAGCACTAAACCTTTTCTTTGATTTAAAAAAAACAAAGAAAATGCGTCCCCACACAGTTTATTACTATTAAAATATTATGACAAGCATTTATTAATAAATTTATAATTCTTGCAAAGTTCTAATGTTAACCTAGTTTTTTCTTAAGATTATTTTTAAAAAAAAATCAATTAAGCATCCCCCTGCCCCCCCCCTCCCTCCCCATCTGAAATTAATCAGTTTTGGTTTTGAAAATAAGAAGGGGCGGGGTGAAACACTTCCCTTATCTCAGAAACACACCTATCATTGAGATATGCCTTATAAAAACATGCAAATGACATGACTAGATATTGAAGCAGGCTACTTAATGAGAAAAGATGATTATTTCTATTAATAAACAAGTGCAAATGGTTTTAATTTTTTAATGGTATAAATTTAAGTTTTTGAAACTTTCACCCCCTAAATATTCCTGCATTTGTAGGAAAACCCATTTGCAACAGTTCTTCTATTTCGTAAAAGACAAGTGATAAAAGTTTACAGCTGAAACCATTGTTCAAAGCTTCTTAAATATACACATTAAATATTACACTTCGGTTAATGATATTATTAATTGATATTGTTAATAATAGTAATTATTAATTGATTGACATTGATTAAATGCAATTCAGAACTTTAACTTAATAAATATATTTTTATTTGAAGGAATGCATACATTCTATATCAATACCCGCATAAGAAATAAAATTTTAATACAAAAACCCAGAAAAACCCGCAAAAACCCAGAAAACCCTGCAAAAACCCAGAAAAACCCACAAAAACCCGGGTGGGTTGGGTTTTTGTAGAAAAACCCGGGTTTTTGCCAACCCTGGTGTGTGTGTGTGAGAGAGAGAGAGAGAGCATAAATACAAAACAATTACGCGACTGTATCATGTGTCAGGTTATGCAATGAAAAACGTAAATATTTATTTTAAAATATGGACTTCAGCATAGAGTTAATTATCTTTCTTCAGAAATCAAAAATTTCACTTTCTAAATATTTCTTTCAAGCATTTGGCATTCATTATCATATTTAAAACAAGAAGTTCTGTCAAGAACTAAACGAGCCTACTTTCCCGTACATCGACATCGGCATTCTAGCATCTGATCATTATTCTCTTGATTATCTAAGACTAAAAATTATGTCAAACATACCTTTAAAAGCAAAATATACCTCTCTCATCAGATGAAATAGACACATAAAAAGTAAATAAATGAATAAATAAAGTTTTGTCGCACCTTTTAAAGAATGTAACTGTTACAGTTCTTCCGTAGAAAAATTCCTCAATTGTTTTCAAAAAAAAATTAAAAGTACAAAGTACATCAAAACACATTTTATCAAAGAAAGAAAAAAAAAAGAAAAAAAAAACTCGTCCGTTGATAAAATGTCTCGAATTTCACTTTTAATCCGTTGCCAGTTGTTAAATATAAATAAAGAATAAAATGCCCTAGTGAATGAAACATTTTTGTTACAAAAAAAAATCGTCTGCCAAAAATAATAATAATAATAATAATAAATTCAATAAAACAAATGAATAAATAAACAAAAAATCGTCTGCACAGTCAGTCATTTTTTTTCGGACTGTTTACTCAAAAGTTATTAGGGGTGACAGCTTGCTTGAGCGGTTCAATGTTGAATGAAAAATTGTTCAAATCGGAAATGTAAGTACGGGAATGAAGTATCCTTGAAAAGTTCTTTCCAACAAAAAAAAAGTTTGTTCAAATCGGACTGTTCATTAAAAAGTTAGTATCGCGGGACCGGTTATTTGAACGGCTCAAAGTTGAACCAAAAATTGTTCAAATCAAAAAATCAAATATGGGAATGAGCTGTACCCGCCGAGATCTTTCCAACAAAAAAAAGTTTGTCCAAATCGGATTGTTCATTCAAAAGTTATTGGGGGGGACAGACAGACCGACCGACCGACCGACAGACCGACCGACAGACCGACCGACACACAAATTCCCCATCTCAATACCCTACTTTCAAATTTTTAATTTTTCGATATTCATTTTACCTCTTTATTTTTTTTAACTTGGCGATATTTTTTGGACTTGGCGATATTTTTTTTAACTTGGCGATATTTTTTGGACTTGGCGATATTTTTTCGATGCATTAAGCTACTTTTAATACTTTTTTCGTCTTTCTTTTATTTTTAATGGGAAAGTAGGCTAAAAATTACATGACAAATGCAAGATAATTGCTGAAAAAATCTTATAGTGTATATAATAAGTGTCTTACAGTGTACAAAACACATTCTTTATTTTTGTCTAAAATATGTTTTTTATTACGTTGTTTTTGTAGATAATCTGAATACATAATTCCTGTCTCGTACTTGATTATTTCTGGAAGCGTACTATTGAATCCTTTCAAATTTTGTCATTGTGTTATGATTTATTTCTGGAAGATAATTCCAAGTTGAGCAAACATATTTTTTTAACTAATTTTTTCTGTTGTATTTTTTCTTTTTTTTTCTTTTCTTTTTTTTTTTTTTGAACGGAAAGAACTTTTTATGAAATGTGTAACTTTTAAGGGGGTTTTATTTGACTTTTCTTTCTTCATTAGACTCAATTATTTCATAAAATGTAGGATTTCATACCGTTTTTCCAAAAAATTTCTCCCGGGGGAAAACCCCCCAACCTCCCTGAAATTTAGGATAGTCTGCACCACAAAACAGATTATTGTATTACTTTTCTGATACAGATCCAACTATAAGATTAATCCAAAAAACAAAGAAAAAACAAAGAGAGCACATTAAAAAATGTGAGGAATATCAGCGAAAAGGCACATAAAGGTGAGCTAATGGTCTGTTTTGTAACCGAAGAAGTTGATCAGACAAAAGACCCATATCTGTAATAACTTAGAGCCCCGTCTACATTTTGCCTGGTAACTGAGCAAAAAAGTTGAATTAATTGTGAGTGCAATTTATCCGAAAAGTAACGAAAAATCTAAGTGAAAATTGGGCGGGGGAGAGAGCGAAGACTCAATCTGCACTCCTAAACTTCGAGTTTTGTTTTCTAATGAAATTAAATATCGAGTACATTTTAAATTTAACCTTTATACTTTTTGTACCTTTAGGAATTTAAACAGATAAACAAAAATATATTTAATTTATAATAATCACTAGCCGGGTACCCGGCCCTTCCCGGGTTTCTTCTGAGTGTAGGGTAATTTAGTGAAATTCATTCATAAATTTTTCAACATCAAAGTGCTTATCTATAAACATAATGACTACTTCTGCAAACAATGGCTATGTTATGGATAAAATAAGAAAAAATTATTGCACACCCTAAATACAAATGTAAACTACAAATAATGTTTAGGTAAATAGGAAATGTTATAGGCTTGGTATATTAAAACACATATATATTTACAGTATCAATCGCACCGGAATTAACCATTTCCAAATATTGCACGTTAAATGTTAATGGTACGTTATTGCAAGTCCCATTATTAGTTTCTATCCTCGTGACTACATTGTGAGGTGACAGGTGAAAACATCTTATGTACCTAATTTAGAAATTTTTTTGACTATAAACACTTTATATTCTCTAACTATTGCCAAAATCAATTCTCTTTTTATTTAATCCGTTAGCGATGAATATAAAAATCCAAAGAAAGCAATAAATTTCATACTTACTCCAGAGAAGCCTTGGTTCAAAATTTTCATCATGATGACTATTAATATTGTTGTTGCGAGGCAACCAAAATTTGCAACAATGGGTTGAAAATTTAATCATTTAATAGGGAAATTACATGAAATTTACTATTTTCCATAATAACTTTTTAAACTAAGCTTTTTAGAAATAAATTATAGCTTATCCTGGTCCCTGTTACTGTAGCTATCTACGGTGAAAAAATGGTTAAAATCGGTTCAGTAGTTTTGAAGTTTACCCCGGTCATACGCATACAAAAGTAGTCTTTTATGTATATAGATTATTTCAACTTCGTATTATTTAACGTGATTAAAACAACAAACACATCATTTAAAATATTAAACTTACTTCGAAAAGATTTTTGTCGCTGTAGATGCAAAACAGATGTAATTCCATTAAATAGTCAAGTACGATGAATAACGAAGGACTCGCTCTGTTTCTTTAAGAGAAAATTGAACGGATTGCTAAAATAGCCAAGCCGTGGGACAATCCATTGCTTAAAAAGTGGCGGGAAGCACATCAAGCACGAAAGAAAGAAAAGAAAAAAAAAACTATTTAGCTGGCGTTTCTCATTGTTACTTAAGAATCCCAATACGTCTTTTTCTTCGAATGGCGCCTTTTTTTTATTTCAAGCTTTTTCCCAGACAGCCTCAGATGGCCCCACCCCCAATATAACGCTTCTCCCTAGAAATCCCCGAAGCATCAATTCCGAACAGAGATAGCAAGAGACCTGAAGGCCCGTTTTGGCCGAAGACCCCACAAAGCCATTGTTTCCCTCCCTTTTACTTTGTGAGTTGGGTCATAAAAGTGTGACTGCTGCGCTAAAAGAGGTGCTGAGTAATCAGCGTCCCCCCCCCCCTCAAGAAAGAAACAGTTCTAGCTGTGATTCCAAACGGCCGGCCCTGAGAGAACCTAGGAGGATGGTGAGAGCGGCCGGCTCAACTTTTTTTTTCGAAATAATTTTTTTTTTGATTAAAAAATAAATAAATATAGAAAGAAAAAAACGGCCCAAAGTAGATGCGGCCCATGTGGAATTTTCCACATCTTCCACATGGCCAGTCCGCCCCTGATTCAATATTAATATTTTTTTTCTTAATCATGTTAGTTCAAAGCAACAAAACAGAAGGAAGGTACTACAGATTCAGTGTTTTTACCCTACTAATAGCTTAATGATAATTTTTTGGAAGTTAATGATGAATAAATTTATTGTGTATTTTTGAAGGAAGGAAGATATGAAGAAGCATGCAAAAAATTTATGACTGCAATGCAAGTTGAAGGTTACGTTCCAGGTAATGATCTATACAATTTATTTCTCTTATTCAAGACCCAGAAAATGGGCTATTTATAAGATTGGGTGACCCCAGACAGGGCTGTTGACAGGTTTCATGGGCCCCTATGCAACTTTTTGTGGGCCCCTCTCCTCCAAAATTTTATTTAAACTCCTTACTATTATTGTCACATAAATAGCGTAAATTTTGTCAAAGGATGGAACTAAAATTTTATATGTTAAACTGAAAGTTACCGTAATGAAGGAAAATATTTGCGATACTTTTTTTAAAAATGAGTTTTCAACTTTTAGGGCCGCAGCTGCAACACGCCTTGAATTTTAGGAGTGCAGGCGGAGCCTTTGCTCCCCCTCCTCTAGATTTTTCGTAAGAGAAAAATTCGCTCTTACTTTTACGATGAATTGTAGATACAATTTCATTCAACATTTAAAAAAACTTTTGTGTTTCTTCTCGTTTTTTAAGGATCTCGCTGTTTTCTTCTTTCTTTTTTTTTTTTTTTTTCGAGATTGACCGAATAGCAGGATGAGTATTAGAATGTTGCAATGACCTCTTTTTAAGGGGGTGTAGAGTAGACTATGCCGAATTTCAGGAGGTCCGGGGGAGATCCCCTGGGGATTGTCCCCTGGGAGAAATTTTGAAAAATAGATACAAAATTCGGCATTTTTAAGCCTTATATAAAGTAATTAGACAGAAAAATATGAGAAAAAAAAAGAGGCAAACAAAGTCCCTTGGAAAGTTTATACATTCGGTTAAAATTAAAATGGTTTGTGGTTCGACAAATCGTTAACATAAATCAACTAGGAATAAGAACAGGAGAGAAGAGGGAACGAAGAAAAAATACTATACCTGAAAAATTGCTGAAATATGGCATATTTCACAAAGTTATTTTTTGAGTAAAACTAACAATTTCATGTGATCTAATGGTTAAGAATACTTCCTTTGACCCTTGTGATTGAACTCGAAATCGAATATGGGAAGAACTCTTTTATAAAAAAAAAGAGTAAAAAGGCAAAGGGGAAAAAAAGTCATACAAAACACACTCATTAAAATTATAAAAAGACAGTTAATACAAAAAAATAGTAAACAACGAAAAAAATTAAAATTGTAGCTAAAAAGTGATTACAAATACAAAAAACAACAACCAAAACATGAATTGTCTCTTTCTTTGTTGCAGAAAGTGGCAGAAAATAATCTTTAAAATTAGTTCTTACTTTTAAAATTTGATGAATTATTGAAGAAGTTTTATAGTTGTCACAAAAAAAATACGTTTGAAAAATAATACATATGATTATGAAACCAAAATTCAATAATTTACAAGTTTTGTTGATCAAAAAGAAGATCAGTCATGTCTTAAATAGTCGCAATTGATACCAATGATATAAGGACCTTAAATTGTCCCACAAAAGTTGTACATGAAATAAGTGTTCCACCAATTACTTTAATCTCCCTGCTCAATACTGAGAGGTCACTCGTCCTAGCCGTAGTCACAGACGTCAAAAAAGTATTTTAGGGAGGAGGGGGTGATTCTCAATTTAGCGAATAAATTTCGAATTTGACAAAATGATAAAATACAATTTGCACACATCCTACATCCCATAAAAAGAAACATTAGGCATCTTTTATTTATTTTTTTAATTGCGAGATTGCAATATTCAAACATTTGCCTAATCGTCAGGTAAAATTTGGGATTTTTTTGGAAACTCCTAGTGATTTCCTATCGGAGTACCTCTGACGCTTCTACGTAATACTTTGAAGGAATTTTATTGAAACCTATTTTTAAATAATTTTCTGGAAAACTTAACGAATCAATATTTTTTCTTTCCCTATTAGCCAACTCCTCTATCTTTCTTGCCTGTATAGCACGGCAGCCGAGAGTCAAGGCGAGCGGGCCCCTTGTCACATATTTGCCCGATAAGAACAGTAAAGTTTATACAACTGTTTCCGAACACACACACAAAGAAAAATTCATATGGTATCAATTTCCATTTGTATTATTATTTTTTGATAACAAAATATAATATCAAAATACAAGCAAAACTTACCAGAAATATATGTTTGTGGACTCAGCAGAGGACTTTTATAAACGCAAAAAGATAAATATAAATGTTCCTGGTGATATTAAATGTTAACTGGTTGTAGTAATCTGAAAAATAATCCCAGGAAATGAACTCAAAGACGGCTGGATCAAAAATGATCGTCTATGTCCACGACAATTGGCCAGTAATCAAAAGTTCTGCTTCTTTTTTAAAAGGCATTGGAATAGTAAGAACACTTTTGTTGTTCAGTTGATGTAGTCTTCTGTGATTAATGACTGCAATAAAAAGCCTGTTTACGAAAATCTGGTAGCACAAACCTTGCATCAGCACGACAAATTTGCATAGCCGCCTGCCCTATAGGAACCGACCTGGGTCCATTCAGGACGGAAGTACATCAAAGGTAATCACCAGCCAGGGATCATCCCTGTGGGATTATTACCCCTAGAACTTACACAATGGCTCTGTGATTGACCTCCCACAAAGTTCTCGGAAGAGAGCTCATAAAGGGACAATAGCGGCTGCAATAGCGGTTTCTTGCCGTAAGATAAAGGTGGCCGAATCTTACGAGGGTCTGAAATCTTACTTGAGCCAAGAGAGGAAGAATAGCTTGTGATGGTTTTATCAGTAACAAAGCAAAAATATATTAAAAAGAGCTGAAATTGACGATTTTTTTAAAATTAAAATAGCTTATTTAACTTTTTTAAGGCATGAAAAACAATGAAAATTTTGAAAACACATTGAAATGATTGTTTTTTAGCACAGGAAAAAAAAATGTGCGGTGATATTCGGAGCGATAATGCTAAATTTGGTGCTTCTTTAGAGTGGCAAAAGAAAAAGAAGTTTTAGTTACAATATCCCACAGAAATATCCTAGCTCCTAGCTTCTTTAAATGAATAGTTTTAAAACACATAAATTCTTGTTTCTTAACTTTGGAAAAACAAAATCTGTCATGATACTCAGAACTATAAGGCTGAATTGAGCGTCATTTAGCAAGGCTCCCACGTGCGATGTAGGCGTTGCACGCCAGCTTACTGGGCGGGGGGGGGGGGGGGGGGGGTCATATCACAAAAGTGACAATTACTAGGGGCGTCTACGACATAGGGGCCCTGAAAGGAATGTTCTAGAATTGCTTACTGTAAGAGCAATGGACAAAGTGGCATCATAATCCCTAAATCCACTACTGTACAACAATGGCTTCAAAAGGACAAAAAAGGAAGCATATTGCATTTACAATAACTTTTATTTATCATCTCAATATCCATTTTCGCGGGTGTTTTCAACATTTAAAACTATCTCCAGATTTCATATACACTAGGTGGCCAAAAGTATCCGGACACTTTCGAAAATTCACATTTTTACATATAGCTCGAAAAATAAGTGATTAATTGTTCTTTAACTTTAGTCATACAAAATATAGGCTTCACCGAACATTTCCAAGTTGAAATTAAATTACCCTTGCATTTGGGGGACGACAAGAAGGGGGGTTGAAAGTAAAACCGCTTTTTGACCATAACTCTTCGAAAATAGCTCGGAATAAGCAATAAATTTCAGTAATTAATTAGCACACTATGTAAAATTACTGTACAAATTTTTATGAACGTACCACTCTTACTTCCGAAGATATGAAATATTTTTTAAAAAATGGCAATTTTATTTGAAGGGTTTTTGCTCATAACACGCAGAGTTTTTGATCAAACCTTATCAAAACTTCAGGAAAAATGACAAAATATAAGAGAAAGAACATACTAAAACGGTAAATAAAAATATTAAAAATCCAATGAGATATGAACGTTAAAAGGAAATAATTTTTCACGACGCATGCGCGAACGACAGAAATTTATAACTACAAAAATATTGTAGCCTGGTTTATACTGCATCTTATAAAAAAAGTTCCAGTTGAATATCGTAAAAATTGAAAAAGATATCAGCGATCTAGTGAGCTGTAATTCATTCATTCGCAGACAATACATAAATGGCAAGGGGTTCTCCACAAATAGTGTGGTGACAATTGAGCATTTTCTTCAATGTTAAATTGTATACAGTTTGAAAATTTATATTCGGCATAGAAGTCACATTTCGCCTATTCGGCCAAAAAGACCTTATACGTAGGTGGCCAAAAGCATCCGGACACCCCCTGAAACGTTGGTTTTGAACGATGACGCAATAACCTTTTAATTTAAAAATAGCTCTTTGAGGACAGACCCTCACTTTTTATGTATTGTCTGCAAATGAATGAAATACAGCTCACTAGATCGCTGATATCTTTTTCAATTTTCATGATATTCAACTGGAACTTTTTTTATAAGATGAAGTATAAATCAGAGTACAATATTTTTGTAATTATAAATTTCTGTTCTTCGCGCATGCGCCGTGAAAAAATATTTTCTTTTAACGTTCATATCTCATCGGATTTTTAATATTTTTATTTACCGTTTTAGTATGTTCTTTCTCTTGTATTTTGTCATTTTTCCTGAAGTTTTGATAAGGTTTGATCAAAAACTTTGCGTGTTATGAGCAAAAACCCTTCAAATAAAATTGCCATTTTTTAAAAAATGTTTCATATCTTCGGAAGTAAGAGAGGTACGTTCATAAAAATTTGTACAGTAATTATACATAGTATGCTAATTAATTACTGAAATTTATAGCTTATTCCGAGCTATTTTCGAAGAGTTATGGTCAAAAAGCGGTTTTACTTTCAACCCCCCTTCTTGTCATCCCCCAAATGCAAGGGTAATTTAATTTCAACTTGGAAATGTTCGGTGAAACCTATATTTTGTATGACTAAACTTAAAGAACAATTGATCACTTATTTTTCGAGCTATATGTAAAAATGTGAATTTTTGAAAGTGTCCGGATACTTTTGGCCACCTAGTGTATATGCATGGGCATTTCAAAAGTAGATTGTAGTTGCTACTTTTTGAAAGAAAATAGTTGCAGCTGTAGTTAACTACATTTTTAATCAAGTAATTGTAGGAAACTACAAAAAAAGAAAAAAATTCTGACCCCTGATTGAGTGTAATTCAAAATGAAGCAAAATTTTTAAAATTTCAAAATTTCAAATGTTTGCCTAAACATTAATAAGTTGATAGAGAGTGGAGTGTTGTAGGGGCAAGAGGGCCCATTGCAATATCTGGTCCTGGGGTCCACGGATTGATTTGGGGGACCTGATACTAAGTAAGCTCCCCTCCCCCGAAAAAGAACGGATAAATCAGTCACATACTTATAATAGAGAATAGAAATCAAAGAAACACTACGTTCACTAGTTAATTTCATTGAGATGTAAACCCTGGGTTAGGAGGCCCTAAAAGTAATGTAGCTCCGGGGGCCCACCTTGCTTGATTCAAGTACTTGGTGCTGCAAATGTAAAATAAGCAAGACTGATGTGAAGCATCTCGGGAAACGTATAATGAAGCCAATGAATAGGAAAAGAAAGAATAGTTTTAAAAAATCAAAATCTGCAAACCGAAAGAAAATAAAGCCACATTTTTTTTTTCCAATCTCTCTCATTTTGTGGCCCTTTCTGGCACCCGGGCCCTTGGCGATCACTCACAAACCGCCCTGGCCAGTACAGGCCTGCATTTTCACACACACCAAGGTCGAAACTTTTCAAGCCCAGTTCCAAGAAAAGTCGAAAAGCTAGGGAAAAGGGTACGTGTTTCGTCCCTTTTAAAAAGAAGCTCTAATAGATGTAAGATGTGCCGAAAGTAGAGGCTGATAAAAGAAATTAATAAAATTTCTCATTTTTAATGCAGAGCGTTGAACATTTGAAAGAAATTTTAGACCCTAAATGGCTAACCTATTTAAAAAACAAAAAAAACAGACATTTTTCGTTTGATATTAATTTTATAGGCCCGCTTCGTGGGCCCACTGACCTCTCACGGGCCCCTATGCAATGCATAGGCTTGCCCCCCCCCCCCCCCTCTCGACGGGCCTGACCCCAGAGTGGAAATATATTTAAGCAAAGGTTCATTTATATTTTTATTAGGTCAAAAATGTTCTAATGATCTCAAATTGTAAATTTCCCCTCCTGAAGTATTTTTTGGCATTTTTCAGCTCAGCTGTAGTTGGCTATGGTTAATTTGAAATTTAGTTTATTGTAGGAAACTACTCAGTAATAATAGCAACGAATCATTTTTTGTTTTCTTTCTCATTATTATTTTAAAGCTTTTACTGTTTCTTTCTTTCAAAATAGGTTTCTACAAAAACTGATTACTTCTTGAGAGCAAAATATAATGTTTCACAATTGTTTTTGATAAATAATTACTGAGTAACATTTTATATAGTTAAAAATACATTTTTTTTTCAGACTTATCGTATAATATAGCATTGTGTTATTATCGTTTGAAGCAATATGCCTTGGCCTTGAAACACATTGCAGAAATTATTGAAAGAGGAATTCGGGAGCATCCAGGTTTGTGCAGTTTGTTTATTTAGTTATTGTGTTTACATTTATCAATTTTATTTATGCAATTCTGTATTTTAACATATTGAAGTAATTAATGTTATTATATTATTAACTGACTACTCATTGTTGAAACATAGAAATAGATCTTTTATTTTAATATGTTGTTCCTCCTGAAGTACTTTTCTGCTACATCCTCTTCCTATGAGCGAAATGCCTTATTTCCTTGAGGCACTAACAGAGATCTGGGGTTCAATTGTAATATATACAAGTATTCATATTGTATCTCATCAGCATCAAATTACACTGCACAGTGTTCATCAACATGTCTTCCATAGGCTCTACTTATGATGATATTTGTAAATTATATATTCTTGGAACTCTTAACACTTAAAATCAAGAAATGCTGAATTCCCTAGCAATTTCTTAAATGGAATGCTGCATGTTTCTCGCTCCAACTAAAATTCTATATTCTATATCTGTTAATTAACTTTTTTCTGGTCTTAAGAATACAGAAGAACACTTTTTGCTTGGATTACTTAAGTAGGAATAATATAAATCGCAATGCTTTATCAATTTATGCATTTAGTGTGTCATGCTTTTTAATCGGGACATATTCCTATTTTATTTCTACTCTTTGATTTTTAGAAACTCTGTATTCCTCTTCACTTGAATTGCATTGATTTGTTTTTTTTCATAACAATGCAGAGAATTTTCAGTGGGCATTTTTTAGAACTTTGTTGAAGAGCATTTGGTTTAAAATCATTCTGTATTACTTATTTTATGGTTACCCCTAAGGCTGACAGTGGGAAATACTTACTTTGTATTCCTGAGATCGTGGGTTTGATTACCACTAGTACCCTGGCCGTTATTTCCTCTCTCTCTTGTAATATAAACCATTTATGTGCAGTCTTGTTTCTTATTTTTAAAAAAGATTGTGTGTTGTCTTATTAAAGGTCCACCCTCCTTGTGAGGCAATGTTACCTAGCTTTCCTACAGTTGTGTGACACAACAACAAATAAACATTATTTATTTATTTTGCAATCACAAAGTTTTCAAAAAAAATCCATAACTGCTTCACATCCACAAAGTCATTCTTTTAATTTAGAGAAAAACTTCAAAATCTGTAGGAGTCTTGTGTGAGCTTTTGATAAAATAATTAACCTTTAGGAACCAGGCGGTACACATGTTGTACCATAAGTCTTTTTTCTTTCGAGTACTGGGTTGAAATTTTCACTTGAACCCTTTGGAGCAGGGATTTTTTCAAGGTTTCATACGTCTGGTACGACAGTGTAAACCTTCTCTTTTCAATGGAAAATAAATCTGTTTTTCAACTGTCATACTACCTGGGTCGAAAGAAAAATTTCCAAAAAACAGCCCTGTTCCAAAAGGTTATGAAATGAAATGAAATGAAAGAACCAACCCCTTAACAAAGCCAAGCACTGCGACCAGAGGTCTATTGTACTAAACCCCAAACAGAAGTCTTAAAACAGACCAGTAGCTGAAGCAAAGTTCAACAAACACCTAATGGGAATATCATGAATCTCCCAAGGTTCGAGCAAGTGACGACCCAGGTGTTCAAACCTATAGGCAGAGTACACTTCACAATCACACAAAATGTGTGTAGCAGTCTCCTCATGAACAAGGCAGCCCCTACAATTAGGATCATTAGTAATACCCATAATAGTAAGGTGCCGTTTTAAAGTACAATGACCAGTAAGAAGACCAATAGCCTTCCTAACACTATTCCTATTCAGACTTAAGAGTTCTTTTGCCCTGATACTAGGGCAACCTCTATTAAGTTCTTTTGCCTGACGCTGTCCATGCATATTGCGCCAGTTATGGTACTGTTTTTTCTTTAGGATATCAAAAACAGCAGTTCTAATAAGATTCTTTGAAACTCCAATAGCTGGCTCGGGGCCAACAAAAGGTGTATCAGAACCTTTTCTAGCAAGATGATCAGCCTTTTCATTACCTTCCACACCTGAGTGCCCAGGTACCCAGCAGAGGGTGATCTTATTCGTCTTTGCAAGAGTGCAAAGCATGTTATAGCATTCCCAGACAATGTGGGATGTCATGACAGCTTTATTTAATGCCTTTAAAGCAGCTTGACTATCAGAGCAGATGTGAACACATTTTCCCCTGTAGTCCCGGTTCAAGCAAATAATGCAACACATCAAGATGGCGAAAATCTCAGCCTGAAAGACAGAGGTGAATCTACCCAGGGGGCATGAGTATTTCCAAAAGGTTAAGAACTGAAAAGTAAAAAAAAAAACTAAGAATTTTATATCTATATATATAAAAATGAATGTTGGTAAATGTGTATATGTGTATGTGTGTGTGTGTGTGTTCCCTAAGATCTCAGAAACTACCCGGGAGATTTGCCTGAAATTTCCACCGTTTGTTCCTTTTGGTACTGGGAAGGTTTAGAGACCAGTTTCAACAAAATCCGATGAGTAGTTATTTTTTTATCTCAATTTTAGACCTGATTCTGTCTCTGTAATTTCAATTTAAAACGCCATTTTCGAAGGCTTTCATCAATCCAATCGAGTATTTAGTGTATCAACTCAACTCTCTGGCAGATAGTTGGAATTGCTTGCTACCGTAAATTTGGCGATCTTTTGAATCGCGCCAAGAGCCCTCAATAATGGAAGTTTTCCCAATAACTATCTCAAGTATAAAAAATAAAAAAGGTATTTGATTAACAGATTAATCTTTTTTTAAAAGCAAATGAGATTCAGTTTCATATTTCGGAACTCCTTTAGATTTGTAGAGGCTTAGATGTCATGCATTATTTTCCAGGCGAACACTATTTTGTTCTTTATCTATTGCTGTTTTCAATCAAAGTATGTTACTATATTTTCTCGCCAAACATCCAATCAATAGTTCGTTTTCATGTCCATACTATTTGCTATGATATACTGCAATATTGGAAATTATTTTAACGCCTTACGGAATGATGTACATTTAGCGCCAAATATAATATTCAAATTGATTTCAGATTGCCAAAAAAGTAATCAGCTTCATAGAGAATACCTCAACATTTGGCGACAATTTCTCTTTCACAAAAGTGAGATTACGTAAGTTTCTTTATTTATGGAAGGGATAGGGGTTCAGAATTACCCCAGGTATCCCAAATTAGCTACCAAATTGACGACTTTTTAAATAGCGTCAAGAACCTTCAATAATTGAAATTTTCCAAGGCACGTTGCTACGCAACTATTTTTGTTTTCGAGAGTAGAAAAAATTATCTGCGTATGATAAATACCTGATTAAATATGTTTCCTTCTCAGAGAAACATATTATTGCATGACAGTACTCAAATGCTACCATATTTTTTAAGGTGTTTGCTTTTTCATGTCTCTGTAAGCAACAAAATTGTTCCTTTGTTCTCTTTTGGCTTATTTTTATAACATACTTTTAAAAAACTACAGTTGAATTATAACTAAAATTGAGTATTCTTTCTGCGATATCAATTCATTACCAAATGACCTTTTACTTTTATACCACGGGCAAAGCCGTGCGGGTACCGCTAGTTTAATATATTATTGA
This sequence comes from Uloborus plumipes, assembly GCA_038373865.1. Classification (NCBI taxonomy): domain Eukaryota; kingdom Metazoa; phylum Arthropoda; class Arachnida; order Araneae; family Uloboridae; genus Uloborus; species Uloborus plumipes. The sequence goes on along the minus strand of JAXGGA010003525.1, from coordinate 19,229 downwards.
TCTTACACACTCTACAATTCTTTATCGTTAAATAGGGCCTTTTCTATCTTGGACTGTCCCCTGAGCAACTAAATTTATTTTTGAGATCTCAATCTCAAAATCAACTCCTCGGGAAAAATCTCGTCAGAAAAGAGCATTGTGCTCATTCATGCACATTATTACAGTTGCCAGGTGTGCATTATGTAACAAACAAATGTGACAACCAGCAACAGGCTTTAGACCCAGTTATGCTGGTTGTAGTCAAATTATAGTCCCGAATGCAGATCAATGTAACTCTTAAAGCTGTTTACCCTTTTACTCATTACAACCTTTTTTGATAAGCTTTTTCAGGTGCTCACAACTCTGCTAAAATAGAAAATTTTCCTAATCTCCAAGTCAGTCTGGAATTTAAATGGCTTACATTCAGTGGCACCGACTCCATGGGGCTTGGGGGGCTCGAGCCCCCTCAATAGAAATTGTGGGGGGCGGAGCCCCCCCAATAATTTAAGAGAATTTTTAAATGTATTATGCTTGGTAAAATCACAAAACTATGTTTTCCTTGTTTGACGATAGTTACTTTGTAAAATACATTCTGTAATGAACTAAAACAAATAACTAATACTGTAGAAAGCAGAATAACTGAAAACGAGTGGTGTGAATCATGCTAGTGTTTGCGAAAATTGTCGAGTAAAGTCTGGCGCCGGCAGGCAGACTAGGATTGTGGCAAAAAAAATCAAAAAGGCTGAGGCAGGAGCCTCTGGAATCCTCGTGTCACGTCGCTTTGAGACTTCGAGACATTATACGACGCCATGTCTAAAGTCCATGGCGCTGGCGCAGTCATTCTAAGTACAATGTTTCGTTCAGTGCATGCAGCAGACGTATTTAGTATTCCGACTTAATCGTTGCAATGGATAAATTTGTTATCAAAAAGCCACGTTTGGAAGTTGATGATACTGCGAATCAACATCCGGCAATTATTGTGTCGTCAATTGCTTCGTCGTCTTCAGGCGAGAACTTTTCACAGCCTGAACCTGAGCAATCCGGGAAGGGAAGATCATTTCAGAAGTCCTGGTTGATCAAATATTCTTGGATAGAATATGAAGCATCTTCCGAAAAAGTTTTTTGCAAAACCTGCAAAGAGGCAGATGCTAAAAATCTATTACAATTTTCTTCAAAAAAAGAAGATGCATTTATTTCTGTAGGATTTTCTAACTGGAAAAAGGCTTTGGATAAATTCCGTCGTCATGAAAATACGCTTACGCATAAAGAAGGTGTTTTGAAACTAAATTCTATTTCTAACCAAAGTGTGGCCTCCCAATTGAATGAACAGTTAAATAGTGATATGAAGAAAGGCCGTTTAGTTCTTGAGACAATTTTTACTACCGTTCAATTTCTATGCCGACAAGGACTAGCAATTAGAGGGCACGAAGATGTAAACTCAAATTTTTTTCAATTGCTGAAACTCCGAAAGAATGACGTACCTGACTTAAAAGATTGGTTAGGGCGTTCAGGGTATAAGTGGACGTCCCATGATATTCAAAATGAGATCATTGATCTACTGGGAAAGTCTGTGTTGAGAAAGGTATTGGCTTCAATCAAGAAGACTGAACATTTTTCGATTATGGTTGACGAAACAAGTGATTCTTCGATTCACGAACAAGTGTCATTTTGTATTCGTACAGTCGATGATTCCGTAATCATCAACGAAGACTTTATTGGCTTATACGAGACCCCAACACTGAATCACAAACTCTGTTTAGTATTTTAAAAGACATTTTTGCTCGTCTTGATTTGTCAATGGATAACTTAAGAGGACAGTGCTATGATGGTGCCGCGAATATGAGAGGTAAATTCAAAGGATTACAAAAGTTAGTTTTGGATATACAACCGAAAGCCCGTTATGTGCACTGCACTGCTCACAGTTTAAACTTGGCAGTTGTGGACAGTCTTCGCCATCTTACGTCTATGAGGGATATTATGGCTTTAGCCAAGAACTTAATAAACACCGTAAGGGAATCCACCAAGAGGATGGGACTTTTCAGAAGCATACGCTGTGAGAACGTCAACGACCAAGCTGGTCTACGACCCCTTTGCCCGACTCGATGGACTATGCGAGCTTCTAGTATTTTGAGAGTATTGAAAAACTTTGAAGAACTTCTAGAGTTTTTTGAAACATTTTCTGCAGAGGACAAAACAGAGGCAGGTTACAAATGTGTTGGCTATCTTGAGTCAATGTTACAATTCAAGACTTATTTCTTTTTAAGTCTTTATTGCCACGCAATGAGCCCAGTAGAGGACGTCAATGAAAAAATTCAATGCCCTCATCTAAGTGTGGCTGATCTGGGAAAAATATACGAACGCTTAATTTGTATATTGAATGGAAGGCGAGATAGTTTTGAGCACTTTTGGGAATTGTGTTTAAAAGAAAAACCTTCACAAGTTGATAGTCCTTCTCTTCCTCTGAATCGACGTATACAAAAGAAGTATGAAAACAACGAAGCCAGCTCACCGCACGCTTTCAAAACCCCAAAGGAATTCTACAAAGCACTTTACATTGAAGTTTGTGAAACGGTACAATCCTGCATTACTGAGCGGTTTGCATCAACTGGACTCACACAGGTCATTGCAGTTGAACAAGAGTGCTTGCTTTTAGTAAACAGAGGTGAAACAAGTTTTGAAAATTCAACTGAGTTTTTCAGAAATGATCTAGACATTGAGAGACTGCGCTTACACTTCAATATGTTAGCGGACATCGCTAATGAAAAACAACTGGACTTGAAAAACATGCATGATGTAAAAAATTACATTACACAAGAGCCTGCAATTGGAGAAATGTTGTGTGAAATAGTGAAGTGCATTAAGCTACTCCAAGTCGTTCCAATCACAACAGCAACAGCAGAGCGGTCATTTAGTGCCCTAAAACGTCTGAAATCATATCTTCGATCAACAATGGGACAGAAGCGATTGAACAACTTGGCTGTTCTTCATGCCCACCGAGATGTTTTGGATGAATTGGATATCCGACCAATCATCAACGACTTCATATCCAGTAATCCAGTCAGACGGTCGACATTTGCACTTTTCTAAAGACACTCTAGCCCTAATAATGGTATTGAAAGCAATATTAAAAATCTTTATAAAATAGAGAATTAAATACATACAGAATAATATATTTTCAGTTTCGAAATATTAGTAGTGGTTTAATACTTTACATATTAGTTACTATAGTACTGTATTAATTACTTTCAAATACTTGAATACTTTTAGGGTGAAAGACATAATGAAATTTTGACTAAAAGTATTAAGCTTACTGTATTGACTGTATTAAAGCATTAACTTTGATATATTATTTTTATTTTATAAATTCTGAGCCTTGTTCAAAGCAAGCTTAAATTAACTATTTCACTTATTAATTTAAGTGCTAATATTGTGCGACAGCTATATATTATGTTTTATTTTTTTAATGATAGTTTAAGATTTATTTAAATATAATTTCAGTCTTTTCAGAGCTATACATTCACTGCTCTCAAATTGTCTGTAACCACAACTATTACTATAAATTAAATTAGCTTTTTTCACGAAAATACCGTGCGTGTTTATGTTTTGGTTCGTCTTTAAAAGCTAAAAAATGCGTCAGACTTGTCGAGTATCGAGAGTCGAGTTTTTGGGGTTCTAATGTTAATCATATAACTCTAAAATTCTTTAAAAAATAAATTTAAAACTCACTTTTTTTCATCTAAAATTTAGAAAATTTCCCGGGGTTATGGGCCCCCCCAATATTTTTTATAAGTCGGCGCCCCTGTTTACATTAATGGTCCTTGTCCTGCTTTCCATACAAAAATTTAAGCCCTTGTTGTCTTGTGCCAACTAGGCTGGCAATTTGGGGTGCGCTGCTTCCCTTTTCCAACTGTACCAATTTAACTCATTTGACGCCTATCATTTTGATAAATTTAAACAACTGAATTGTATCCCCTCTGACTCTCCTTTACACAAGACTATGCATATTAACCTTTAGGAACCGGGTAGTACACATGTTGTACCATAAGTCTTTTTTCTTTAGAGGACAGGGTTGAAATTTTCACTCAAACACTTTGGAGCCGGGGATTTTTTCAAGGTTTCATACGTCTGGTACGACAGTTTATGGGTCATTTCACGGTATTTGTGACATGGGGTGTCCGTAACAAAACTTTTTAAAAGTTTAAAATCTTTATATATATGGAAAAAGTACATTCTAAAGTATATGAATATCATATTGTTTTCATAGTTCACTTTATATTGTGTTTGTAATTGCACTCAGAACATTGAAAATGCAATTTTCACTGTTACAGACTCTACATTGAATTTTTCTTTGAATCTGGCTTAAACCGATTTTTAAGCCAAAACTGGTACTTGAGACAGATAAAGTAAAGGCTCACCTCTAATATAGCTAACAATTTTAATCAAAAAGTGCGTTCTATAAAAAATTATGGATTGTGAAAATGATGACTGTAGAGTCCGTAACAATAATTGGAATAAAAGTTTAGTTTTTAAAGAAAAATTCAATGTAGAGTCCGTAACAGTGAAAATTGCATTTTCAATGTTCTGAGTGCAATTACAAGCATAATATAGAGTGAACTATGAAAACAATATGATATTCATATACTTTAGAATGTACTTTTGCAATATATATATGAATTTTAAACTTTTAAAAAGTTTTGTTACGGACACCCCTATGTCACAAATACCTTGAAATGCCCCATATACCTTCTCTTTTCAATAGAAAAGAAATCTGTGGTTCAACTGTCATACTACCTGGGTGGAAAGAAAAATTTCTATATGAATAGCCCGAATCCAAAAGATTAAGCATGCTGGAATCATAATCTAAATTAGAAAGACCATTTTCTAACCCTGTAGCCCTCTTTTGAACCGTTTCTAATAAATTAAATACCTTTCTTAAGATAAAGCAATTAAAACTGAACAGCACACTTCAAATAAGATCTTACCAAACTTCTCTAAAAAAGCAGAAGAACCGTCTTAGATTTGTTTAAAATAGATCTATTGATAAATTTTAGCATCCTATTGACTTGCATTTAACTTGAAGTCCTGATTTATTACGACACCCAAGATCAATAACACTGTCTGCCTGACTAATGAGTGAACCTTGTAAAATAAAAAAGTCTTATTATATGTTAATTCATCTCATCCTTTCATTTATTAATAAATATTGTTTTGATCTCATGTAGAATTGCCATCTCACTAATCTAACGTAAGTACAGTCTAATACTTTGGAAAAATATCTTCTTTTCAGCATAAACCACCCACCAATTCAATAATGTTTTTTGTACAATGAAATCCTATGAGTATAATTGAACAAATTAATCTGAAAAAAGTTAATTTTTATTCATTATTTATAAAAAAGTACTGAATGATTTGTTATTTTGATTTTAACATGCAAAAAGGAAAAAAAATAAAAGCAATCTTTCTATGTTTTCCATATTATTATTATGTTTTTATTATTAAAAAAAAAAAAAAATTCTCCTTTTGTAAAGAATTGAGTGTTGGAATGAACACAGAAGGCATTGAAGTGAGAAGTGTGGGCAATACAATAACACTTCATGAAACGGCCCTAATTGAAGCATTCAATCTCAAAGCTGCAATTGAATACCAACTGAAAAATTGTAAGTATACATAGTTTACTGTATGAGCTATTTGTGTTGTTTTACATCTGTACTTTTTCATACTGCATGCTATAGTAAGGATTTCAGAAAATTGCATGTATTTACTGTTTATAAAACAAATTATCATAGACTCTTGGTGAAAGTATACTTTAAAAAATAATGTTAAAAATTTTTTTATCCGCAGATTAATCAGCACAATTTTGCCGGTTATTAATAATCAGTCAAGTAACCGATTAATCGGTACATTTCTAATAATAAACTTCACTCTTCACTGTGTTATTAATGTTGCAGTTAATTTGATATTTTGTTCTTTATTTTTAAACATAAATACATAGCAAAAATTACTAATAAAAAAAACTTTACTTTTTAAATTTGATTGTTTTTAAACTTAATAACATTTTAAAAACCAGAATTGTTTGCAATGTTTCAAAAAGTTGGCAGCAAGTTTTGGATGGGGAAGGTTCAGAAGGTGATAGAAACACATATAGACATGGGCGCCCATATGCGAAATTTTAAGGGGGGGCTCAGATATTTTCTTCATAGTTTACAGTAAAAAGATTATATATACATATTATATATAGGGTCATTCCATTTTGAATCAACCAATGGGGTGTGTGTGCATCAGCATTTTTGATTTTGATAGAAATTTGCGTATGCATTCTTTTTATTTCCTAGACCTCAAAAATGTATCCATTTCATTTTAAAAAAAATTTACCCTTTTATATATAGACCATTTTTGTTGTTGGCAACAGCAAAAATGGGAAATTTTGATGCTTTGTCTTCTGAACTATAACTTTTTTTCCATCGAAGATTTTGATTCTAAGCATAGCTCATTGAAAAGCTAAGAAAGAGATCTTTTCATATATGATATCAATAAATTTCATCTTAAAAAAAAATCAAGGTCAAAGTTTGCGACGAAAATCTCATTTTTTACTGCTTTTGAAAATTAAAAAACCCATGAAGGCTTTAGAATAACAAGCCTATTTTTTATCATATATTCAAACGAAATTCTGCTGCACAAAAAACAAGAATCCAACCAAAATTATCAGATTATGTTTACTATTTTTTACTGCTTTTGAAAATTAAAAAACCCATGAAGGGTTTAGAATAACAAGCCTATTTTTTATCATATATTCAAACGAAATTCTGCTGCACGAAAAACAAGAATCCAACCAAAATTATTAGATTATGTTTACTGTTTTTTACTGCTTTTGAAAATTAAAAAACCCATGAAGGGTTTAGAATAACAAGCCTATTTTTTATCATATATTCAAACAAAATTCTGCTGCACGAAAAACAAGAATCCAACCAAAATTATCAGATTATGTTTACTGTGCGTGTGATAGTGACTGATGGCTAGGAGAAGTGTTAGAAGTAAAAGTGTTTAATGTTGAAGAAGAATGCAGAACCCATTTTTTTTTCATCCCAAAGGGTCAAGAACATCATTTAAAAAATCAAGTGATGATGACCAAATTTGGGTTCAGTTGCAAGACATTTTGAAAATCTTGACTGCATCAGAACTATGGTTGGCACAAGGAAGAGGAATTTTAAATTAGTAATAAAAGTGACAAACAGTAAAAAGGACATGTCAAAAAAAAAATAAGAAAAAGAAAGAAGAAATTTCTTTCTTTGAATTTTGTCCTATACTTAAATTTTCTCGACAGAAAAACTTTCTCATGTCGTGATTTCAGAAAAAAGGCTCAAATGTTTTAAATTTCTTTTTAATAATTTTGGGAAGGCTGCAGCCCTACCAGCGCACCCCCTGAATACGCCACTGTTCCCAAGCGATAAAAAATTCAACTTAGCTCATTAAAGTGTAAACATGTAACTTCATATCACTTCTTTCTCATTTCTATAATTAAAAACAAATAATTAAATATGTAATTAAATCTCACTAAAACCTGAGATTAAGAAGTACAAAAATAATCGTGTTGCTTCAGGGCAATTATATGAAAATTCAGATGCCCATAGCTGCTAAGCGCCTTTGAATAACAAAGTAACTTTTGCTTCATTAAAAAGCTGGTAAAAAGTATCAAAGATTCAACAAATAAAATAATTTTTACCTTACCCCCACATGCATTTTTTCAGCGTTGAAAACTGGATTTTTTGAAAATTTGCAATTTTAGGGGGCATATCTCATAAAGGGTCCGGAATAACAAGGCAATTTTTTTATATAAGTAACCATACACATGAATATATGATACAAAATAGGGCTTGTTATTCTAAACTTTTCATGAGAGTTTTAATTTTGAAAAGTAGTAAAAAATGAGATTTTCGTCAAACTTTAACCTTGAAAAAATAATATATATATATATTTTTTTAATCTGAAATTTGTTGATATCATACATAAAAAGATCTCTTTCTTAGCTTCCCAGTTAGCTATGTTTGAGCTAAAAATCTTTGATAGAAAAAAGTTACAATTCATGAGACAAAGTAGCAGAAATGTCCCATTTTTGCAGTTGCCAACAACAAAAATGGCCCATATGTCAAAGGGTCAATTTTTTAAAATAAAATATTTATTTTCTTCAGGTCTGGGAAATAAAAGGAATGCATATGAACATTTTCATCAAAATCAAAAATTATAATGCAACAACTTTTCTGAAAATTTGTTGATTTAAAATGGAATGACCAAACCGCTAGTCCGCAGACATGGGGTAGTTTCCTATGCAAATGCGGCGCCGATTGACCCAGGAATTTGACTTTCTTTTTGTATTGAAAAATGTAGGAAGAAACATATTGTAACAATTCTGAAAGCGATTTCAGTGCAGATTAGAGTTATTAAAATTTGGCATTTTGAATAACTTATTCATTAATGGGTGAAGAAGTTTTTTTTTAATTTTTTTCTGAATAAATAGTACTAAAAGCTGAAAGAATACTAATTTCCAAGGGGGGGCTCGAGCCCCCCCTTGCCCCCCCTTATGGGCGCCCATGCATATAGATAATTTTGTTGCCTTCAGTATGAATGGTTTTTCCCTCTGGTGGCCAACCTCCTCTGGTGGCCATGAAGTGATTGTTGTTCACTTAGCAAAATAAATAAATAAACAAAATTTTCGAAAATCAACATTGAGTATGCCCGGTTCCAGTAATATGCTGTAGAAGTAAGTTCAACATTATTCTGGAATTGGTTAGTGAATTAGTGCCGAAAGAAGAAATAGTATGCCACAATCATAATTATTAGCAAAAAATTGTTGAGACAAACTGTTGCTAAATTTTGGTTGATAAGAAAAATATTTGCTTTCTGACATCCAAAGCTATTAATAGATCATCAAGATTAACTGCTCATATTGCTAATCATTTAGTTTTATTTTTAATTGAACTCTTTACTACTCCCAGTTGATGCAGCTAAGGAAGCGTTAACAGACATGCCACCTAGAGGTGAGGAAGAATTGGATCCTGTAACTCTCCATAACCAGGCACTAATGAATATGGAGACGCACCCAACACAAGGCTTTGAGAAACTGCAATTTCTAATTCAGCAAAATCCTTTTCCACCTGAGACTTTCGGAAATTTATTGCTTTTATATTGCAAACATGAGGTTTGTTAACTCATTATTCAAAAAAAAAAAAAAAAAAAAAATACATTCTACGTATATATTTATTTATTTTAATGTATAAGATACATTTGTCTCAGTCATTTTAAATACTATAATTGAAGTTAAAAATCAACGTAAATAAAGCACAAATAAGGTAGAAAGTACAGCAAATAGCTATTTCAAGGCTACAATGGAGCCCCTTCCTCAGTGCAAGAAGCTCAGCAAACAACATGAAAGCTGTAAGAGAACTGAGCGCGAAGCACGTGGGCCCCGGTATTTATAACAAATGGGCCAGTGCGTATGAATTCACAATGAGAGCGGGAAAACACTGACCAATCAGCCATCAGCGAAACAGCCAGGAGAGCGAAGAAAAGGGGAAGACAGCAAAGGAAAGTAGGGGAAAGAAAAAAGCGCGGGAGAAAACACTAGAAGACGAAATTATAAAAATTGCTTCCAGATGTCAGGGAAAAATGGAACACTGGAAAAATCATTCACCAGAGAATGGGAATTTTTCCAAATATAGTAAGCTTCCTAAAAATCGAGGTCATAAACTGACGAACATTTACAAATAATTCTAGCCGAAGAAAAATCAAAGCAGTGACCAGAAGTCCAACAATGCTGAGCAATGGAAGAGCGTGCTAGTTCTTTATGTTTAACATAATTTTGATGCTCTTTCAGACGGTGCTTAAGAGGCCGCTTAGTCTGGCCTACATAGCTAAGTCCGCATTTGCAAGAGATGCTATAAATGCCCCAGTTGCTTTGGCAATCAATGGGATGCTTCAAGTTTGTAAACTTAATTTTGTTCACAGGAGAGAAAGAAATATCGAAACCAAACTTTTTCAAAATCTTTGCAACTTGATGACTTATTTTTGGATAAAAAGGCAAAACAATGGTGTAACCAACCTTAGAATCGGAAACCTTGCTAGAATGAGAGGGCTTTATTAGCCTATTATATATAGAATCAATAATCTTGGGCGAGTAACCCCGATCAAGAGCCACAGCTTTTAAATAAGAAAGCTCAGTATTTAAAGAACTGGATGAAGAACAGATATTCAAGGCACGAAACACAAAAGCCTTAAATGAGGCCAACTTTTGGTTTCAAGGATGAGAAGAGTAGTTGTGAGGAGGTAGTGTAACAGCAAAGGGCTTTCGATACACTGAAGTCATAAAATCGTTATTACTTTTAGTAATCAAAACGTCCAAGAATGAAAGAGAACTTTCCATTTCCATTTCAATAGTGAATTGGATGCAAGGATCGATAGAATTAAGAGTGGAAAGTAAAAGTTCATTATTAACTTGGTTTTGGTCAAGCAAAACAAAGCAATCGTCAACATAACGAACATAGAACGGAAACTTTATGGTTTCAAAAAGTGTTACCTCAAAATAGTGCATATAAATGTCACTTAAAATAGGGCTCAAAGGGTTACCCATCGCTAAATCTTCGGACATGCGATAGTAAACACCATCAAACACAAAAGTATTCTGCTCAAGACAAGCACGAGTAAGGCTAGAATTATTTGTAAATGTTCGTCAGTTTATGACCTCGATTTTTGGGAAGCTTACTATATTTGGAAAAATTCCCATTCTCTGGTGAATGATTTTTCCAGTGTTCCATTTTCCCTGACATCTGGAAGCAATTTTTATAATTTCGTCTTCTAGTGTTTTCTCCCGCGCTTTTTTCTTTCCCCTACTTTCCTTTGCTGTCTTCCCCTTTTCTTCGCTCTCCTGGCTGTTTCGCTGATCGCTGATTGGTCGGTGTTTTCCCGCTCTCATTGTGAATTCATACGCACTGGCCCATTTGTTATAAATACCGGGGCCCACGTGCTTCACGCTCAGTTCTCTTACAGCTTTCATGTTGTTTGCTGAGCTTCTTGCACTGAGGAAGGGGCTCCATTGTAGCCTTGAAATAGCTATTTGCTGTACTTTCTACCTTATTTGTGCTTTATTTACGTTGATTTTTAACTTCAATTATAGTTCAGCACAAAGCTTTTTTGATCATTTTTCATTTTAAATACTATTTAAAATTACTTGTTTTACCTAAACTTATAAATAAATAAAATTTGATACACTGAAAAATTCTTTTGAATGACTTTCATAGTAAACATTTCAACATTGTTAACAAAAAAAATATGTTTTGAAAGAAATCATTTAGGGTTGCATTTACTTGTAAAATTAGTTATGTAATATCTGAGGTCACAACCTGTATTACAGGAACTAGAACTGCTTTAAAATTAAAAATTGTCCATTTTAGGACTAAAGTCAAAGCTAAGTATTATCAAATGTGAAACAACAGCTGTTTGGCCTGAGGGAAGGGCGGGGGAGAGTTGGCTGTGGGTGGTTTATATGTGTTCCGTAATTACCTGTTCCGCTCTTTAAATTAACATTTTGAGTTTAAAACATAGCTGATTGTATCAGCTAATGTTATAAAATTTTTCCATTGCTTTTATTATAAAGAATGTAACTTTGTATGGCTCTTGACCATCTTTATAAACTTTGTTCTGTACTCTTTACTGCATGAAGATATATTTCTTTCAAGTTTAAAAAAAAGTCATATTACTTTTTTTTAAATCTATTGTGTCATTTTACAAACAATTACTTTTTATGTTATTTCAGAGCTCAAATGTCCTTCCAATACTGTATAGTAAAACAAACTTTTTTATTTCAGTATTATGATTTAGCTGCTGATGTTTTGGCGGAAAATGCTCATTTAACATACAAATACTTGACTCCGGTAAGTTCTCCAGAAGCTGTCAACCTTTTTTGTAAATGTTAAAGAAATGGCGGGAGGGGGGGTGGTCGAATGAATTCTGAATTCGAATTTTTGTAATATTTTACTATGAATTTCTTTCTTTCTTTTTTTTCCTATCATTATTTCTGTTGTTAGTATTTGATCAATACATTTGCACTGGTGGAGCATTTTTAAGTACATATTTGTACTTTATTTCAAGAATTTCACCCATTATGTATCATAAAGTATCAATTATTTTTTAAGTATTTTTTTTTTTTTTGGAAGTTGATACTTTATATTTTTGTGCACATAATAATTCCTTATGTTCAAATATATAGAAATTAAAAGCCCAAGTTTAAAATTCGAGGAATAAAGTACAAATATATATATGCCCCGTTACTGCAGATGGGTTTAGCATATTGCTGTTATTTTTTATTTATTTATAATTATTTTACTTTTTTTTCATCTTTTTTTTAATAATACAGTCAATGCTCTTTAGAACAAGCTCACATTGCTTTAGCCTCTCCATTATGGAGAGCATTGGTGGTGTCCTGTTTGCTATTCTACAGATGCAATCTTATATTGCCCCGTCAAATATTGTCCACAAATAAATTTGAAAAAAAGCCCTGCTTTGGCTAGCTGACATAAACTCTTGTTTTGTGGCTTATTGTACATTTTAATTGAAGTTTAAATCGTGTTAGATGACTTTTTGAAAATTTCACCAAAACCTCTCATTGCTCAAAGTTTATTAAAATAAGTAGCTCAAGTGTAAATACTTCTGAAAACTTTGTTAGGATTTTTGTGTAATTCCATCAATTTTAGCAACTTTTGGAACCATGCAGAAAAAATCATAACCCAAATTAACTCAACCTGCCTTTTACAAGTTTGGCTAGATTTGCGGTCAACAGGATTATACATAAGATATAAGAACTAAGTATTTTGAAGTATGTTTTGAGTAAAAGAATTTATGATCCAAACCTTCTTATGATTTGGTGATGTGTTATAAAAACTTATTTTAGTATTGAATTGCCAACACTTTTTCAATTTTTGATGTGTTTTTTCTTTGACATCAGTTGCACCTGTAAGATTTAACTTATCATTTTTCTATTTTTTGGATTATTTTTTATAAAAACATTTTTAAATTATATTTAATTACTGATTCAGTTACGTAAAATGTTTTTTATGCATGTAATAACTGTATGTGAGTTAGTAAAATCTGTGCAAATCTTATTTTGATACTATAAGCAGAACCAAATCCCTTTTATTTAGTGTCCTAGTAAAAGATTCTAGAGTACTTTAATATAATTTAGAAGTATGTATGGTTTTAATATTTCATGAAAGGAATCAAAGCTAATTCTAAAATAATAAATTTCATTAAATGTAACGAATTTAATAAAAAGTCATTTTTCTATGCTTGCAAGATGCAAAATCTTGATTATTATATTCCTCTTGCTTTTTACCATTAGTATTAATTTTGATTATTTGTATGACTCGTTATTAAAAAAAGAACATTTTTAATTCTTTCAAGGTCATTATTTCTTTCAAGAGGTTATTGTTCAATATTGTTTACTTTTATTTATTTTTTTCTTAATGTGGGTCATATTGCCAAGAAAATATATATATTTATATCTATACTAGCTGCCAGGGCAGCTAGATTAGCTTCCTGCGGCATGTTGATGCATAACGTCCCCCTTCTCTAACTTTTACCTCATTCTGAAGTTATATTATTTGATATAATTTAATGTTCATTCAATTTCAAGACATACCATGCACGTGGCCCGACTTTGCACGGGCACTTCGTGCCCTGAAAGTAGTGAGGAAAATTTCAAGAAACTACTCCCTGCCAAGGCAGCTCGCTAACAGGCGCTTCACGCCTTTACTTTTTTCCTATATAAAAAAATCATTCGAATTATTTAGATGCTTCACGCCTTCAAGATGGTGAGGAAAGTTTCAGTAAGTCCAGCTCGCTCAAAGGAAAAAAGCAGACATAGATACTCAGTTTTTAATATAAGTAGATGGCTTTTCAACAAATGAATGTTTCAAAATATTACAAGTAGCTAGCGATAAAAATACTATGTAAGTGGCCCGCTTATGAGTTTCGTGTTTGATTTAGTTAAGCCTTCATTCAAAATTCTCATTATCATTGTTATCACTGTTTCATAGCAACCACGTTTCAACAATGGATTTCATATTTAATCATTTATTAGGCTTATTTGCTTTAAATTTGACTACTTATTAATTGATATCTTCGCTAATTAAAATCATATAATTATATAGAAGCTAATGAAGCCTGAAAAATTACCTATCTATCGGTACCTGGTTCGACTTTCAGTTCACTGGCGTTCAGGAGAAAGAAGCGTGACATAGAAAGATAGAAAGATACTCAGTTTTAAATATAAGTAGATAAGAAGTAAAGTAGTACTAATAATAATTTTGATTTTAGATTGAGGTATAACATTTAAAAAAATCTGTTAATTCATATTTCAGTACTTATTTGACTTCTTGGATGCTTTGATCACTCAACAAACATCTCCTGAAGAAGCATATAAAAAGTTTGATGAAATGGCTGCTCGGCACATAGAAACTTTGAGAAAACTCACTAAACAGGTTCAGGAAGCACGCCAAAATCATGATGAAGAAGGAGTTAAGAAGGCTGTTAATGATTGTGAAGAAGCTTTAGAACGGTGAATACAATTATTTTTTTAAAATTATTTTTCAATTTAAACAGTGGTCCTTAAATATTCATCATTTTAAGCAGAATAAAAAATGAATATTATTTTACTTTGTTAAAACTTCAAAAGCTTTAAAATTTTTACACTAAAATATTGTGTTAGGATTTTTCAAAATTAAGTACTAGAATCACCTTTAATTGACGCATAACCAACTTCTTTTACTCGCAAAGCAATATTTAAAACACAACTGCAATTACTTTTGGCCTTTTGAAAGTTTCTCGTATAGCAACTGAAGATATTGCTGAAGATAGAAAAAACACATTTAAATTGAATCAGTTTTTGGAAAAGAAATAACTTGAATTAATTTCTGTCTGCATGTAATTTACAGATAATCAGACCTGACATTCCTAAAATTTATGTGAGCAGAGCATTATATACTTGTGATTCTAAAAATATTGTTCACTGATTGATAAAACTGCTTCTTTTTCACATACATGTTTTTAGATGATTATCTTGTGAAATAGAGGTACATAATTAATCTTGGTTGCTTTAATACTGAGCTTTTAATACTTAATGCCCACGGATGCTGTGGAAGTAGCAAACGTCCAGCTAAGAGGGGTCTAACTTATTGAGAGGGAAAAGCAAACATATGATGCACTTGATTTATTCATTTCAATGTGTCTCTGCTTAATTTAAAGATTAAAACACATCTGCAAAAACTGACATTCCTAAAAGCTAATAGATGCTTCCATTTCTGCCGGTAAACTGGAAAGTAGCCTCTCCATTTCATCTGCAGTTGGACTGTAGTTAACATTTTCTTGATTTTTTTTTTTTACTGTTTATATATCATGCAACTTTCTTAAAACAAAAATTTAATTTTAGCTATATTCCTGTTCTAATGGCTCAAGCAAAAATATATTGGGATATGGAAAATTATCAACAAGTGGAGAAAGTGTTTCGAAAATCTGTTGAATTCTGTAATGACCATGACATATGGAAACTGAATGTAGCACATGTGTTATTCATGCAGGAAAATAAATTTAAAGAAGCAACTGGGTTTTATGAGCCTATTGTGAAGAAGAATTATGATAAGGTACACTTTCTTAAATTATTATGTGGAATGCATTACTAGTCTATTTGCTACAGTACTCTTCAAAGTAGCAATTACATATTTAAAAAAAAGAATTTATTTAAAAAAGTATTTTATGTTTTAGATCATTTCATATGAATTATTAAAAAGGGCATTATAATTCATTTGTGAATCCAAATATCATTTTATTTATGCAATGAAGCTAGTTTCTTAAAAAGTGTTGCTAGTGTAAATAATATTCAGATGAGAAATTTTTCATTTTCCCCTAAAACTATGCATATATTTCCTTCTAGCAATAGTTTGAAGAAAATTTGCCGTTCAGAACAGGATTTATATATGCTTCAAACGTCCCCTTTCCCATAAATGCTATTACTGATGCATACAATTTTGAAGCACACTTTAATGCTTTTTTCCTCTTTTTTATTACTTTATGAAAGAATAGGCTAAAAAACCATAATGCCAAGTTTATTTTTTCTTTTATAATATTATGTACTAAATGTTAACAGGCCCATCATTTAAGGGGAGAGGGGTTCAATTGCCCCCCCCCCCCCCCCTGCTTGAGAAATCAACAAATTAATATATTTACATATTAGATTTTTATTGTTTTCTGCTGACCCCCCCCCCCCCCAGAAAAGCTTGAAATGACGAGCCTGGTTTCTTTCTAAATTGACCCCTGAATCATGTCCCTTTCCAAAATGTTTTCCCTGCTATACCACCAGAAACAATTGACATAAAGCCAGATTTTCTTAAGGTACAATAGCTGCAGAACTAAGAGCTATAAGTGCCGGCCCGTCATTTAGGGGGGGGGGGTCGATTGCCCCTCCCCACTCACTTTAGAAAATCAATGTATTGTGGGTGTGGTCTTGCCATTTTTTGTAAAATTTGCATTGTGTTTTTACCCTTTGCTTTCCCCTGGAAAAACTCGAAATGACGGGCTTGAATGCTAATCAGGAGCCTTGCATAAAAATTTCTTTCTATTTTCAATACATAGATGAATAAATAAAGAAAGGATTAGTGAAAGAAAGGAAAATAATCTTGCGAAAATTTATAATTTATTGAGAATATAGTGTTGACTCAAATAAAATTTTTTATCGAAGTTTTTGATCCTATGTAGTTTTCTAATTGCGTTTTGTGTGTTTTATTTAGATTCTAAATGTAAGTGCAATTGTTTTGGCCAACCTTTGTGTCTCCTACATTATGACATCTCAAAATGAAGAGGTAAATTGAATGCTTTTATTCTGAGATTTAGTATTAAATTGAGTTGCTCTTTGCTTATCCAAATATTTTATTCTTTAGGCTGAAGAGCTGATGCGAAAAATAGAAAAGGAAGAAGAGCAGTTGGCATATGAGGAACCTGATCGAAAAATATTTCACCTCAGCATTGTTAATTTGGTTATAGGGTAATTAATCTGAATTCTGATGTATGAATATTAAATTGAGCTAATTTTCTGAAACCGTATTCACAATGCATTTGAACTCTCTTAATATGACCATAATTAGTATGAACTCTAGGCTGATAACAGGCCTGTTATTAAGGGGGGGTCAATTGCCCCCCCCCCCTCCCTGACTTTGCGAAATCAATGTATTTACATGTAAGTGGGTGTGGTTTTTGATGTTTTCTGATGAAATTGCATTGTGTTTGGACCCTTTGACCTGAAAAACTTGAAATGACGGCCCTAGCTGATAAAGATCAATTTGTTGATAAAGTTTGGTTTTTTATTTAACTACATTAAAATCTAACATGTTATGTGAAGTTTATTCCAACGTTAGAGACATCTCTAACGTTGGAATAAACTTCACATCTATCGCACAAAGGTATTTATTTTCTTCAAACATGTTATTTGTTCACTAACCCCTTGAGGACCAGAGAGCAAAAAACGAAGCACAGCCACGAGACCGAACGTTCTGAAATGGAACGTCACCATGGGCCCAAGCATTTTCTTCAGTTAAATCGAACCGTACAAATATATATATATATATATATATATATATATATATATATAATCAGCTTCTCAATATAATTTCTCCAAATTTTTAAATTGTGTTAACAATGTGTATATGACTAACGTTTTCTAATACCAAGAATACGACATTATACAAGTGAGCGAAATAAGCAAAACACAAAAATTTTAACTTCAGGCATGAAAACAAATAATGTGCACTCAGGAACAAGGTTAAAAATACCATGTGTATGGAACTGAAAAAAAAAAGGAAACTATGCGGTAATAATCTTATACATTATAATTTTAGTCAAAAATTTAGTCTAACGAATTTAAATTAATTATAATCCTATGTATTAATTATAATCCTATATAACTCGTCTCAACTTCTTCATAACAACTCAGGATCATTTTACTCTCACTTCCTGCAATTACTATACTTTTTATGGTTTTCATAAGCCTTCCAATGAAAAAGAATGAAACAAGAAAAAAAAATAAATAAATAAATAACCCTCAACTCCAATGCCTTTTAAATCACAGGTGTACTTTTATTGAGCTGGGAATCCCAATAGTAGGGACCCCCCCCCCCCGCACAGAAATATTTCTCCCCCCTCCCTCTTCCACTTACATTAGTCAGCTAGAAGTATTTCTTTGCCTAACTCTTAATAAAAAGAAGAAAAAGAAAAGTAATAAATAAGATCATATGAGACCTTTAAAATGCCATGCTCACAGCAGAGAATCAGTTTGATTACACTCCAATAAATCTATCCTATTAAAACTATCCCAAAGACCAAAACAGAAGCTGATGCTTTTATCAAGATCAAATACCATGTGACCGGAATGTGATGAAAGTTGTAGCCATTTAGGGCAATCTATTATCCTTAAAAATTTACATAAATCTTTCCATTTTTCAAAAGGGAATATGAGACTTTCAGAAATGAGCATGGATCAGAACTGAAAGATTTTGAACTTGTCACTAAGGATTTTGTGATTGAATACGATAACTTTTTTAAAGTTTTTTTTTTTTTCATTTTATTTGGTTTTAGAAACCCCCTAAAAATATTAAGAAGTATGCTTTGAATATTTTCGTATGTATATCTTTCACTGCACAGTGCCACTTACATACAATTTATGACATGGGGCTGTAAAATGTCAATATACAAACGGCACAGGACAATTTATACCAAGATATGTGAATGACGAAGTTTTAATTGGTCAAAAGATATCTAAATATAAGGAATATGTTTTCACAAATGTTGAATATTAAGAAATCCATTTAATTCTTCTCAATGTAGAATTAATTAGATTACATTGTTTGTAGCAGAAATCATAAACTAATAGAGGTTTCTTTTGAATAGAGATATACATTTCTTTATATTTTATAATTTACTTATTCAGAGTTGTCGCGAATAATGTCTTGTACGAACAATTAGAATTTTTGGTATTTTATATTTAGTGAATTCTATATGAATGACACACTAATTTACAGCTGGCAAAACTACTCTTGCAATTTGCTTATAGAAACAGGATAAAGAGGAGTTAGAAATTATGTCTATATTTTATGGCATGACCAAACATAATTTAATGTGCAGTTATAATGTGAGAAATCTTAAGGTAGTTTACTTGAAGC